>JARHVA010001200.1:1085000-1230000 GCA_037957365.1 Torreya grandis
TTTTGCTTCTCTATCTATGGTTGATAACTTTATGTCTATATTTACCAAAAGAGACATAATAACCCATGAAGGATGTGAACTATGATTTTTTTACCTTATTTTTATTTTTATTAACATAGGATGAAACATTATTGCCTTTGACATCTCTTGATAGATCAGGGACCTTCTTGACTTGTTTGTGCTTGACTTCAAATTTGGCAACTTCTACATAGGTCTTAATTCTATCAATTTTATCACTCCTTGACTGATCAATGTATATTGGAGTCTAAAATTTATTGAAATCCTTTTTTTATTCTTTGAATCCAAGACCTCTCATGTCATGAAAGGATATTTGACTATCCAATATATTGTTAAGCTTTTTAGTACTTTCCTCATACTTTTAGTAAGTCCTTAACTTGATAACATCTTGCTTAATTTATGCCTCTAAAGTCATTATTTTAAATATAAGTTGGGTAAATTATTCCTTGTGATCCTTCTATTTTTGAACAAAATTCACAATATATTTTAGTAACTTTGGGTACATTCTCATGGCAATCATAGAAAACACTTTCATTGCCAAGATCCATATATGTGTTCCAAAGATCTCCCTTAGATTGTTAAGTATGCTCAAGGGACCAAGATTTGATACTAATTATTGGATATATATTCACTAGGGGGGTAAATTAGTGTGAGAACTCATATTTAATTTCCAAATTTCATTCACTTACCAATCAAACAAATCTAAAAATATAACAATTCATAAGCAATCATTCATATGAGCAATAAGTGAAAGCACAACACATGAGCAAAATATTTGCGTGGAAAAACCTATAAGGGAGAAAAAATATTAATTAAAAACTTGGAATACTATCCTAAAATCAATTAATCAAACTTTTATTTAGACACCAACCCCACAAGGAACATCAACCCCTCACTAGTCAAGTACCAAGTCAACTAGTGCTTTTAGTAAGCTTCAACCTATAAGAAGGATCCAACACCCTAGGAAACCAAGCACCAACTCATATACCTTGAATATATGATCATAATTAGACACATGTTTCTAATTAAACTAATGATTACCTCCTTTTTCCTCTTCTCACACTTCTTTGTCACTCAAATAGCCTATTAGGCCTTCTCACTCAATTAGCCCTCTCATCAGCAAAATTAGGTCAAATGACCTTAATAAACACATAAAAAAACATATTTATATACTCATGGAATATTTATATCATCTATATAATGATATTTAATCCCTTAATCCATTCTCCAAAACTCTATATCCTTTGATTAATAGCTCAATACTCTAACTAGTCAAAATAGGCTTATTAGGCCTTGACTTTATACTTGATTCTTTATCATACCCATCTTGGTTATCCAAGGAAACAAAAATACTTGTATTATGATTTAAATATATCAAAAAAAAAATTCTCAAGTGAAACAAACATTTCATAGGTTGGTCATTACCCTTAAGGGATAAAACCACCATTAGGCCTAATAGAGACCTAATGCAATTAGGCCTTCCCTAAGCACATGTTTCAATTAGACCTCCTTTGAACACTTTGAGTATTTAGGAATAGATTAAAAACTTAATATTTTAATTTAATATACCCATACTAAGATATATTTATGTACCCAACACCATTTGGATCTTTTCACTCCTTGAACCATCCAATTAGGTCTACTTGCCATTAGCCCTTTTCCCTGCCAGAAAGTCTATCTTGTAAATCTAAGCCATACACAAATTTTACGCATAACCCAAAAATAAAATCATATGAATAATATATTTATTAATAAAAATAATTCAACAAATTCTTTAGTTTTTACCACATAGGCAAAAAGGCCTCATGAACACTCCTGCAGATGGCTTACTCAGAACCACCAAACACTATCAATAAATAGTAAAAAATATTTGATTCTCCATATTTTAATATGGACTTAAAATGAGTAAAAACAAATTAATATGATCCTAATAGACATTTATAAAACCTTAAATTACATTTTATCCTCCAAATTAGTGCAAAATGACTCATAAATATCATTTTCACACACTTAAAAAGTTGCCTATAGCACCAAAAACACAATCAAGAAAATCAAGTCATAGAACACATGTGGGAATAATTATGTGATATTAAAATGGGTTTTTGTGAACCTTTATCGTTATTATATCATACTTAAAAATATATATATCATGGTGATATATCAATATTTGTCTTTCAAACCAATCTCACTACTTCACTCTACATAGACTTCACTATGTTAGATATACCAGTTTGATGACAACTTTTTATTTGAGTATAGGAATCATCAACACTTATAAAAAAAATAATTTGAGGAATAGGTATTTAATAATGACCTCATGCATTAGGATCCATCCCTAGTCCTCTGTAACCAATCCCTAATCTCATTCTCACCTAGTTTTCTCACTGTTTTGCTCATTAGGCCTTTTTAACGATAGGCCAGCTTCCATGACCAATTTACCACATTTTTGTTATAAAAAATGATTATAAAATTTAATTTTGATAAAATATAATTTTTACACATCATCCTCCATCCATTTTCATGTTTTGACCTGGTCAACCCTGCTTGCTACATCAAAATTCCTAAAAATAAGGGTTTTCCTATAGTTTTTACTCAATGTCATGGCAAACCAAAACCAATTGAGGAAACCTTGAAGAGTAAATTACATGTTAAAAACATAAAAATATGTTAAAAATACCATTCTGAGCCATAAATCACTAGATATTTCTTATCATATCATTAACGGGTTTTGAGAGGGATTTGGCTAGTTTCACTTCTTAGCAATCGTTCATAAAGGATTGCCCCTCATATTAAAAACCAACACCATGAAAATAAATATAGGGACCTTAAAAAAATTACATGAAGTGATCAATATATCGTACAAAGGTTGCTCATGCCAATGATTATAAGAAATCTCTTCTCGGGTCTGTAACACCTCATTCTGTGTACACAGGGAACCTTATAATAGGTTTTCATGGTTTCTCCTTCAGGTATTGACTTAAAAATTTGTATAAACACTTAAAATGACCTATTTCACCTCTATAAATTCTTTTAGTAGTCATATCATCCTTGGAAATTATCTTGACCCCTTATTAGGCCACTATAGGTTACTTTACATATTAGACCTTATACTGCTAGTCATACTTAGACTATGATCATGCCTTGAAACCTCTTAAAATATCTTCAAAACTAAAAAATAATGTTATATAACAGCATACCAGGTTCATATAATTCCAAACTTCCTTATACATCTCTTGTATGTCTCAACTCATCATGCTACCAGGACTATGGCATTTCACTAGGTTCCTCAAATAAGGATTTATAAACTCAACATCAAGAACAATAATGGCAAAATAGAATGAAATTTATTAAAAATTAATTCATACCTTGTAACACATTCCAAAAATTTAAAGTCTTGTGTGTTTAGATGAAGAATATTAAATAATGTTCCTTGCACAATTGTAAATGCTAGAAAAAAATGAAATTGATAGTCTCCTTTGAGATTAATAATGCATTTAAACATCACCATGAGACTTTCAACTACATAGATAATGACTTTGAAAATTATCTATAATCATGATCAAGTTACTAATTTTATCTTTCATTTATATTAGTTTTTTAATTTGTTAGAACACACTCTTGAACATTGATAAGGTAAGTAACAAAAATTCTAACAGGCACAACCATAAGTAATCTCTTTATCAATAGATAGGAGTAGGATGGTCTTGAATCTCAAGATATGGTAGTAAATTTTTCATTTCACCAATATGGTGGTGTATTCTTGTCATTTTGATGACATGATGTTGGACCATAAGACACTAGTTTTCAACAGGGAAATAACAGTGAAAATAATGCTAAGAAATTGTGGACAAGAATTCTTTGAGACTCTAACCATCACCATATTGACTTAATACATTTCAAAAAATGAGTTTTGAATCAATAAAAAATGGTTCACAACCTCATTACATAGGATGGAATGCATGAACATTCTTGAACTAGATGGAAAGCCATCCTAGACCCATGACCCTTTTACATAATATTAATTTATAAAAATCATTGACCATTAATTTTTTAAGGAACTTGTAATTGACAGTTAGACACTATAGCAAAAAAATGCCAATAATTTTGTGTGACTCCCAATATCGCCATCCTTATGTGATTATCCAAAGGTTGATTAGGTAAGGTCATCCGATTTTGACTATGACGTGAACTCACATGAGAAGTAAACACAATAATGTATCAAAGGATATTGTGGGAGTCAAGTGAAAATTTTAAACACCTTCTTACATAGGAGGTAAGTCAGGAAAGACCTACACTTACACTAACATGATGATTCACATAGGATGCACACATAGATGAAGCAAAGAAACCTTTGAAGGTTTATACTTATTGATGTCATGCAACCTCAACCCTTAGTTTGTGCACATGATACCTTAAAGAAAAGTGTAGTTCAATGTAAATTTACTTGACTTTTCACAATGTAATTGGACAATGAATCACAAGTATCTTATATTTGGAAACAAATTTGACATGGAAGTCCATGGCTTCCATCAAGACTAGGCCCCTTTGAGCACTGAAACAAAGCATTTCCAACTACCCAAAAAATTGCTTTAAGGAAGCTAAATCCATCTTTTATAATCCATGTGTAAATGCACATAAATGCCTTTTATAAGGTTATAGACCATTAATAAAGCATGAAACACTATAACATTACTATTATAGGATTATATAGTCACCACACAGCCTTTATTATTACATAAATCCTCTTTAAATTTTCAAAAACAAATGAATAAATGAGAGGGACTTGAGGACAAAAAAATATGCACTCAATTACAAATAATTTTATTCATCACTAATCTCACCCAAGTTAACCATGATTGCATAGAGTGGAGAGATGTAAGCAAATAATAAATCCAAGATGGTGTATATTGGAGTTAGAAAAGAAAGGAAAGTAATAGTCAAAGTTACAAATTGAAGTAAGTTGTAAAATTATTTTTAAGTATAGTTAGATGAAGTTTTATTTTGTATATGAACTGAACATTATGAGGGAGTCATAAACACAATGAGTATTATGTTATGAGATGCTTTTACAAGAGGACTAGGCATTTTTAAGCATATTTGATTTCACAACAAGGCAGGATTTAAAAAATATTCCACTTGTTCCTTCTATAACACATCTATAGCTATTTGAAGATTAGATAAAACACTTTCAACTTCAAAATACAATCAACTTATATGCAAGGATTTTTCACATATAAATAAAAATAATTATTTTTTTCCTTATTGTCTAAACTTGCCTTATGCTATTTGTTTCTAACCCCTACTTAAAGTCAAATATTCTTTCAAAACCCCCACTTGTCAATTATTATTACCCTAATAAAACTCTTTTATGTAATTTAAATCTGATATGGCTAATTTTAGTCCATTGCAATAACTTTTTTTACATCTCCACTTTCCATTGAATGGTACAAGAACCAACTTAATCAAGACAAATTCAAGGTAAATTTTATTTTTCTATTAAAAAACATTTTTTTTGTTTAATTGATAAATAAATATTTCTTAAAATTCAGTCGTCCAATAATGTAATCTATCTAAAATAACATATAAATTATGTTTCTTAAACATTAAAACCAAGTTAAAATAAACTATGGAATTTCAATGTGTTAAAATGTACTTTTTGTGATTAATATGATGAGGTATGTGTTCCTTTGAGCTATTCGGTTGAGTTATTTATTACTAATATGTGTGTGTGTGTGTGTGTGTGTGTGTGTGTGTGTGTGTGTGTGTGTGTGTGTGTGTGTGTGTGTGTGTGTGTGTGTGTGTGTGTGTGTGTGTGTGTGTGTGTGTGTGTGTGTGTGTGTGTGTGTGTGTGTGTGTGTGTGTGTGTGTGTGCGTGCGCGCGCGCACGTGTATTGTTGTCGTCTCCACATACCCATCTCCTAATTTTCACAAAAATATAGTACTAGTTCCTATACCCATCTCTTGGAAGCTATGATATATATTTAAAAAAATAAAATAAACCTATATTTAGTTAAACTCTAACTTATAGAGTTACTAATTTATTGGTTTCGAAGAAGTCATTAATGTTAAATGTAACCTTGGTAACAATTTGATAGAAGTGCAAATAAAACAAATGGAAAATGTGCAAAGAGAGACAAATAAAGAATTTTGAATAAAATTCTCTCAAATAATAATCATATAATAAACTTAGGAAAAACATACTTACATTGAGTAAAACTCTAAGTGATAGGTTTACTAGTTTGTTTGTTTCAAAAAAACCAAGAATCTCACATGTAACCTTGGAAATAATTTCATAGAAATTTAAATAAGAAGAAATGAAATGCATGAAAAAGAGAGACGTATTGAATATATCAAATAAAATTATCTCAAATAAAAGGCATACGATTAATATAGGGCAAACAAACTCACATAGAGTGAAACTCTAAGTGATATAGTTACTAATTTGTATATTTAAAAAAAACCAAGAATGTCACATGTAACATTTGAAATAATTTGGTATAAGTTCAAATCAAAATAAATGAAAGATATGAAAAAAGAGACATATAAAATACATCAAATTAAAGTCTCTCTCAAAAAACATACAATTAATGTACGACAAACACACTTACAATGAATGAAATTCTAAGTGATAGAATTGTTAATTTCTTTGTTTTGAAAAAACAAGAATGTCATATGTAACAATTGAGTTTGAATCAAATACATAAATGATATAAAAAAGAGATGCATAAAATATATTAAAGAAAAGTGTCTCACAGAGAAATCATACAATTAAAACAAGCACATTTACATTGACTGAAACTCTAAATGATAGAGTTATTAATTTATTTGCTTTAAAAAAATTAGAAATATTATATATAACCTTATAAATAATTTTATAAAATTTCAAATAAAAAAAATAAGAACCATGAAAAAAAAAGGTATAAAATACATTACAAAAAAAGTGTCTCAAAAAAACCATACTATTAATATAAACCAAATAATTTTATATTGATTAAAATTTTAAGTGATAAAATTACTAATTTGTTTCTTAAAAAATATGAATGTCACTTATAATCTTGAAAACAATTTTATACAAATTCAAATAAAAAGAAATGAAAGACGTGAAAAAAGTGACATATAAAAATGTAGAAGAAAAAGTTTCTGTAAAAAGAATCACACAATTAAAATGGACCCAACCATATTTGAAAAGGAGTTACCAATGACGTATAAATTTAGGGAAGGGTTAAGCTTGAATATTACATCCCTCTACTTTCATAGATATACAATTTTATGCATTTGATGTTTCTCTGAGTCACATATTTAAGCTAATAACTCAGAGTATAATATTCCTCTCCTTTCACACTTTATATTATAGTTTAAATTTTTAACAGCCCATAAATGTCTACAACCTAAAACTTAGTAAGTTATAATTATTTTTAAAAAAAATTTATTTAAAATATAATAAATTATTTCTAGTTTTTTTATAAAAAAATAATAAGGAAAATGGGCCTTTATCTTGAGGTATAAAAGGATCTGGATAGCAAATCAAATCAATAAAAATAAAAGAGGTCTCAAGAGAATAGAAAGAAATGGGACAAAAATCAAACAACCACAAAATCAACAAGCTAATTACAGTTTTTTTTCTATTATTATTATTATTATTATTATTATTATTATTATTATTATTATTATTATTATAATAATAATTATTATTAAAGTGAAAAACAAAGAAATGAAGCCTAAAAGCTTCACATTCCAAAGCAAACCAAGATTGTAAGAAAGAAGCTCCATTATGGAACTACTACTAGAGATTAGGAAAATGCCATCAACAGAAGTCTCACATCCCAAAACAAATCAAGATTGTAAGAAATAAGTCCCACTATGGAATCACTTTTGGGGAATAAGAAAACACCATCACCAAAAGCCTTGATCACCAATCCCTAGAATGTCCTTTAAACCCTAAACCAAGAACATTGCTCTGAAATAACAATGATGAAAGAACACAAGAAATAAACCATGGAATCTCCAATCCGATCCTTTTAAGAAAAAAAGATCCAAAAAGCCAAAATAGGGAGAAATCCCTAAGATAGCAAAAAGAATCTAAAAGCGTAATTATCAATTCCCTCAATGACAACTTGAATAATAGAGAAGTTTTTAGTTGGTCAAGTATTTTTTGATTAATTATCAACATTCTTCTCATGGAGGGAGGGCTTCATAATGCCAATTTTCATTAGGAGGAAGGTGAAAGGCACCGAAGTTAGCCAATAAATCCATTAGAGAGTTAGTCTCTCAATAGTTGTGGGAGAAAGAAATGTCCTAAAAAAATATGATATGGAGGATATATTGAATGATTTAATTGAGTTACCATAGGGTATAACTTATTGATTTCATAGCATTGATAATCAAGGGAGAATCACCTTCTACAAATAATTTTTTGAAATTTGATTCAATAGTGTTTCACAAGCTTCTAAGAAGAGATAAAGCTTCAGCAAAATTGTTTGAAGACTATAAAATATTGAAAGAAAAATAAGAAAAAACCTATCCGAGATTATCTTAGAAGATGCCTCCAATTCTGTAAAGACCTGAGTTACCTTTGAATGCACTGTTAAAATTAAGCTTAACAAATTTGTCATTAAAAGGCTTCCAATAAACTATAACCTATTGTTGATTTGTAAAAGAAGACTAAAATTATTTTTCAATAAAAACATATTGCTAATTATTTATATAAATATTATATTTTTATTAAAAAAATTATTTTTTAATTATTTTACATGAACCTAAAATACTAGACTAATAAATTCTGAATTGATAGGTATAATTAATTTGAAACTTCAAACTTGTTTGAGAGTAATAATGTTATGTTAGACAAAACATTGCCAAATTTTTTTGACATGAATTCAATGTATATAATAGAGAAATAATTTATTTCTACATTCAACAAGGTTTTGTCAATGAAACTCATCTTCTTGATCACTGTTTATATATAATTTATTACTTGTAAAATCATTCTAATGCCCATTTTAACTAAAGTTTATTTCAAGATTTTGATGTACTTGGTCCACAGAGGTGGAAGTATTTTGGAAGGTGATTCAAATAAATTTTCATGCATATGAACAATTTTGGCAAGACTATTTAGAGGAGTTTCAATATTTTCAAGATTTTAATTAAATATTAATTAGTTCAATATCTTTAATGTTAATGTTTGTTTATTTATTTGTTTTTTTCCCATTTTTGGTTCATTAATAGTTAATTTTAATGTTTAATAAATATGCTCTATATTAAATTAAGAAAATACCTTCTAGATAGTAGATTTTTAAGATAAAGGCTACTAAATGTATATTAAGGTGATGGAAAAGTATTGCATAGCTGAATACATGTATCTTCAATTTGTACAACAAAAATATTCATATTTATATTAAAAGGAGTACTATCTAATAACGCTTACTTGTTTTGGGAAAGTTTTTAAAAATGTCACTAGGTTATCACTAGTTGCTCATGATTAAGGAGAATTTTAAAAAAATATATATATATTCAAATTTTCCTCTACCTTTATAGTACAAATTATTTAAAAACTATACATGATATAATTTCAAATGTCAAGGCTGATAACTTAACTTTCTCTATCATATAACTCAAAAATTTATCCTCATAATATATAAATGAATTAACACTAAAAAGTTTTGAATAAAGGATTTGATTTACTTTTAAATTGGCTAATAAATATTTTTTTTCACTCTATCCTAATCTTATTTCTCTCATTTCACTTTGTCATATCACTTTAGTTTATTAAGCTAGTAGTATCACTATTATCTTTACATGCATTAGCATCACATGACTATAATACCACAATAAAGATCCTTTTAGAAGCATATATTTATAATTGTTTTGAGTATTTCCTTATTAATGGATAGAATGTATAACTTTGGCTATCAAACAATGTATTTGTTCTTGAACTAGTATTAGTATTGCATCCCATATCTTATATGATAGTTGTTAAAATGGAGGTTGATGTTGCACATCCCATCAAATTAGTTTTGAGACTCTCCAATGTCCTTCTAACTTCTCTCATTGTTGGTCATTCTTGAGGAGATTCATTCACAAAAATAAGGCCAACGTGTATGAAAGAAAGCATGCATCTATTTTGTTCTACGTTCACATTCCTCAACAACTAGCTATCAATAATGTCCCCTAGCCTATTTGGAAAAGATGATTTCACCCAATTTCACATGTTCAAATCTCTAACAAATATGGCAACAGTTGGCCTCTTCCTTGTAATTATCTCTAAAAATAAAATGCCATAACTATAAACATCTCCCTTTATATATATTCACCCACCCACTTCATATTCTAAAATCAAGTTAGTTAGAGTTAATGATTATATTTTATTTCAAATAGTTTAAAACAAATTCAAAATGATGTTTATGTAAAAAAATGTGTATCTGGTTTAATGTAACCAATAGATCCTCTCAAGGATAATGTTGTATTCTTAAAATCCATGGAGTTTGTAAAACAAATTAATCTTGATATACCAAAATTAGTTAAAAGGTATTCCATTTTAGCATTCAAAATCACATTTATAAGATTCAAATCACAATGCACAACTTGGACAAAACAATCATAATGTAGATATTCCATGCCATGGGCCACATCTATGGCAATGTTCAAACATTAACTTAGCCCTAATCTACAATCATCATCTTCGATATTGTAAAGATAAAAATACTTTTCCAAACTCCTATTGGACACAAATTGAAGAATATAGCCTTTGAATTTTAGGTATGAACAAACACTTATGACTTTAATGAGATTGCAATGTCAAATCCTCCCCAAGACTTTGCATTTTGTTTTAAAACTTTTTTGACCTTATTCATTAGGTGATTTGAGAAATTTGATAACAATTAGATTTTCATCCCTTAAAATACCTTTAAATAATGATCCAAAGTTACCCACTCTAATCAAATTTGGTATTAAAAGGCCCTTCAAGGTATCCCCTACGAGAAACCTTGAAAGAAAATTCTAATCACGTGCATGTTCAAGATATCTACTAGGAGAACCCTTGAAGGTACTACAAGACCATTCAAGGTATCTCCTAAAAGATAGATTGAAGGGCATTGTATTACCTTCAAGGTTACATTGAAAGTATCTCCTAGGAGATATATTTTAAACATGTATAAGGTTACCCTTGAAGGTGTTATGAGGCCCTTCAAAGTATCTCCTAGGAAATACCTTGAAATAAAATTCCAATCATGTACATGTTCAAGGTTTCTATTAGGAAACCCCTTAAAGGTACTACAAGGCCCTTAAAGTTATCTCCTAGGAAATACCTTGAAAGAAAATTCCAATTGTATGCATGTTCAATGTATCTACTAAGATAACCCTTGAAGTACATTATAGTACCTTCAATGGTACCTTCAAGGTATCTCCTAGGTGATACATTTAAAACATGCATAAGGGTATGCTTGAAGGTATTAAAATGCACTTCAAGGTATCTACCAAATTCTAAATTATCTTAACAAAATCTTATTACATAAACAATTACTGAGATATATCAACTAGAATTGCTATAACACATTCTTCATTAACAGAACTTAAGAAACTCAGAACAAAACTTTTAGAACTGTTACTGCATATATCAAACAACTAAGATACCATATAAATGACAATAAATGGAAGATACAATCGTACAACATAAAATTGCAAATAACCAAAAGGATTTTTTTATCTATATTTGATGTCAAAATTTCTCCTCTCTGATTAGAGAGGGTGATACACTTTTTATAGGCTTGGGATGGGGCCAGCCTCATCTCTAAAGTAAAGTTGAAGTATCACTCAACATTTTGTTAGAGACAAAAAATTTTACAAAATTAAATATTTCAAACCAAGGCTTGTAGTTATCAGGGGGGCTACCTATGAGGTTGAATTTGTAAATAGTGGCACTTATGCACTAGTGACTGATGTAGTTGTTATAGTTATAAATAAAATTGTTACTAATGTAGATGAAGTTGTCATAGTGTGGAATGTAATTAAGGGGATCATTAAAATTATATTATGAGTTATAGTTGGATCAATAGTTGTAAATGTAATTATCAGTGGGGTGGCCATGGATGTCATGGCCTGCTTGCTTGCTTGAATTTGGAGGTCTAGAGTATGGTTATCTTGGAAGTTAATTTCTAATGCCTTGAAGTCCTACAAGGGTCTTTCAAAAATTTAAAGAAGCTTATCCATCAAATTTCTATGTATTTTTAGTGATTCCCCAACCTCTATGTTAAGGGGTTATCCACTAAGAATCCTAATTCTATCAAAACTCACTAGTTATTGCACTTTATCGACTATTATATAGATAGTGCCCTCAATATCTTCTCTAAACTTGTTGGTAGCTACACTAAGAAGGTCTTAAAAAATGTATCCATATACCAAATATCTCTATGGAGTGACTACATTATTGATATTTATTTCTCCCAAAATAGCCATAGCTTACCTTTCTTTAATGATCAACTATAGGACCAAAGACATTATGTCTTGGTGTCATTCAAGCAAGGTGTCTCTCCTAGTAGCTAGATAATTTTATGCCTAGGTAGCATCAAGAACTGATATTAGGTTCAAATGGGAATAAGATTTGTTCCTATCTACTCCACTAAAAAAATGTAGTTCAACCTCCATTTTCCATCTTCTCTACCTTTGGATATACATTTCCCACCAGGGCTATGATTTCCCTTTTACAGCTCTAATTAATTGGATGATATTGTATAACTTCTTGGATGATATTATATAGCTCTAATTAATCGGATGATCCTAATGTGAGTGATTCTTAGGGTCTAATAATTGTAAATATGTTTTCACTCTTACATTCACTTTAAATTTATTCAACCCTATTTTTTATTATGATAAGCCTTATTCAATGTAGGAAAAGGACTAAAATAAGCATGTTAAAAGAGTCTTAAGTCAATTGAGAGGATTTTGATGCATGAAACAAGTTGGTACTTAGTTTAGGCATCTGATAAGGATCTAACCATTAAGATAGGAACCTAAGAATGCATACAAAAGAGAAGAGAAACTCAGTTTAAATGTTGGTGATTATTGTTGAAGGTTTCTTGTCAGTTACATGAATACACTACCATGTTTTAAGTATATTTGAATTAAAAAAAAAAAAAATTTATGGTTGTGGATCTATATTTCCATAATTTTTTTACATGTGAATGAACCTAATTTTATGTGATTTGATCTTATCAACATCCTTTTTGATGTTTTCCACAATCTAATAAAGTTGAAATAGGGCATTCAATGACATAGTCTAGATAAGAAGGTGAATTTTATATGTTTTCATGATTGTTGATCTTAGAAATCAATTTTTAGAGTAAGAAAAACATTTAAAGGTCCTGATCCAAGTGATTATATGTCTTGATAAATTATAAATCAAAATATTTAATAATTTTATGCTCTTGAGCTCTTAATAGTCTACAAAACACTAGTTTAGAGGTTTATCTACAAAAATCCCCATAACTTTTGAATGAACAGTTAAAAAATTATTGAAAAATTATATATATGCTTGATCATTATTTTTAACTGATTTCATTGGTTTTGGATCTTGAAAGACTCCATAGAATAATATATATAACATATTGTGTTTCCTGCAGGTCTAGACAAACCATAAAAATAGGGATAGAAGTCCAATTTCTCAATTTTCCTTACAAATTCATGTATAAAATGTTTTATAATTTTTTCATTACTATTTATAAGGTGTATTTGAATTTTTAGAGTCAGTAAAACATCTTGAAGTTTTATTTTCAATCCATCATAGTATAAAGGAAACATGACAAACCTGTAGGGACACCTAAAACATGTCTAAGAACTATTTTTCATTGAATTTTATTCACATGTAAAGTGAAATAAGAGTAAGTAACTAGTAAATTTTCATGGATAACATGTTTTTATATATCTAAAGTCATTTGGAGGATCATTCAAGTCTGGCTTTTCTTATAACTCTCTAGGAAATAAATCAGGCCTAGGAAGAAGACTACAAATTTGTTTTTGTCATCAAAATTGTCAACTAAAAAGACCCTATAAGTATTCACTTACACCATATTGGTATCAAAGTAGAGTTTAAATTTGTTTTTGTCATCAAATTTGTCAACTAAAAAGACCCTATAAGTATTCACTTACACCATTTTTAATAAGTTTTGAAGGAATTTTGTAAAGATGGCAGCTAGAATGAGAGCTGAATGATGGTAGAGAAGATAGTCTACTCAAGCCATGTTGCTGGAAGATTTGAGAAACCTTAAAACTCATTTTTAGGAAATGTAGATTTCTTAGAGGAGAGGAATTGACATGGGAGATCTCAATTATGGAGAAGAGGAAGAACCTCAAGAAGGTAATGAATAAAGCAAGAGGCAAAGAGTAATTATAGTACTTGGTCAAATGTAAAAATCATCCAATTGAGGATTCAACATGGATGACACCTTAAGATATGATCAAGCATGGCAATAGTGTTGAAGCACTCATGAGTAAGACCTCATGAACAAGTTTTTTATTCCCTAGCAGTCTGATGCAGGTGCATCATTATACATAGCTTAAATGTGTTAGTTTATGGTTTTAGGAGGTCTTATAGGTATTAATTTATTAATAATAGGTTTTAAATAGGCTTCTTATGTGGTTTTTAGGTCATTTATAGGTGTTTTTAGCTTTCCCACCAAAACCATGAAATTCAAAATTTTAAATTGGTTTTGGATTTTTTGGTGAGTTGTAGTGGATTTAGAGGGACATGATCCTTATGTGAGTGATCCTTGGGGTCTAATAACATGTTTTAAATATGTTTTCACTATTTAATTCACTTTAAATGTTTTCAAACCTCTTTTCTATTATGATAAGCCTTATCCAACTTAGGAAAAGGATTAAAATACGAATGTTAGAAGAGTCTTAAGTCAATTGAGAGGATTTTGATGCATGAAACAAGTTGATAATTAGTTGAAGCATCTAATAAGGCTCAAAAAATTAGGAGAGGAGCCTAAGAATGAATAAAAAAGAGATGGTGAAGTTAGTTTGAAGGTTTATGATTTTTGTTGAAGGTTTATTATAAGTTGCAGGACTATATAGACTGTGTTTAAAGCATATTTGAATAAATAAAAAAAATTATGGTTGTGGAGATATTTCAAGTCTTTTTTTACATGTGAATGAAACTTATTTGATGTGATTTTCTATTTTAGCATCCTTTTTGATGTTTTTCACAAGCTACAAAATTTGAAACAAGGTATTCAATGACATAATCCAAACAAGAAGGTGAATTTTATATCTTTTCTTGATTTTTGAGCTTGGAAATAAATTTTTAGAGAGATAAGAACATTTATGGGTCCTGATCTAGTAATTATCGGTCTTGAACAATTATAAAACAAAATATTTCAATGATTTTATGCTCTTAGGATCTTGACAATCTGTAAAACCCTATTTCAGGGATTTATAAAAAAAATCCCCATTACTTTTGATCGAACCTTTTAAAAATTCTAAAAACTTGTAGATATATGTTTGATCATGAGTTTTAACTAATTTCATTGGTTTTGGATCTTGAAATCTTCCATAGAAGAAGATATAATAGACTTTGTTTCATACAAGTCTAGATAGACCTTAAAAAATAGGTTTATAAGTCTAATTTATCAATTTTTCTTGCAAATTCAATTAATGAATGTTGTATAGATTGTTATTTACTATGTATAAAGTGTAGTTTAATTTTTAGATCCACTAAAACATATTTATGTATGAGTTTCAATCCATCATAGAATAAAGGAAACATGACAATCTTGTAGAAAGGCTTAGAATAGGGCTAAGAAATGTGTTTCATTGAATTGTATTGACATGCAAAGTGAAAGAAGAGTAAAAACTAGTGAATTTTAATGAAAAACATGTGTTTTGATATATAAATTAATTTTTAAGATCATTCAATTCTGAGTTTTGTTAAATAATTCTCTAAGAAATAAATCAGACCTCGAAGAAGACTATAAATTTATTTTTGTCATCAGATTTGTCAACTAAAAAGACCCTATAGGTATTCACTTACACCAATTTCCCCAAGATTTGTATTTATATTAATTACCATGTAGTTTTCTCCACTAATGGTGGTGCAACTATTTTACTTCCCAAATGCTATTTTAGGTGTCAAAATTAGAGTGTTATCTAGAAGAACCAAAAAAGGAAAATCATGTAACTTGAGATATAAATATTGGTAATGAAAGCGTGTATTTTAAAAATTGATGTACATTATTATATGGGAAAAGTGGTGTCTACCAACTAGAGTGCCAATTTTTACCTTTATATTTTTGGTGAGATCAATCTCAATGTAGCTCATCTTATGGGTAATGTATAGTCAATTAGTTATGGATCATGATATAAAATATAACCCAAAGTCTAGGAAAATTCATCTAAAAGGTCCCACAATAGAAATAAACATGCTAAGGAATTCAATTCTCATGAGAACAATGTGAGTCAAATGTTTTGATTTGACAAAGTCACATGTCTAGAGAGAATAAAAACAATGCATTATGTATGAACCAACTATACTTAACCTAATTTTTTCTAGATTTTTCATGACATATAAGGTGCATTACAGTGAGTTATAAAATTTAAAATTTCATACCATTTACAAATAGAATGTACAACATTGAAAGCTAGGAGCACATTAACAAATTGATAGGAATGTTTATATTTCTTACCTCAATGTAAAAATTTTAAATGAATTTTCATGCTTACTTTACCACCATGATTTCCACCTTATATAAAAATAGTTAAATTATGTGAGATTTAAGCCATAATTTAAGGCCAAGCCACCCTAATAAATAGATAATACTAAGGCTATTAGTGTTAAATGGACCTAAATATTGTCATAGATGTAGTGGTATAGGCAGCTACAAACAAGGTAATAAACATTGTAGCCAATCACATAAATAATAACCTAATAAATTTGATATTAATATTCTCTTATTTTATAATTATATTTCTAAAAGTGATTCCACTTATGTGCATATTTTGTTTTATAGCATAGTTCATATTGAGGTAGTTAATAATTCCATTCCAATGTGATATTTATATTAAACAAGGTTGAATATCGACTAACCCTTGAAAAAAAAGTTAATTAGGAGTATGGAGAAGAGAATTAAGATTTAAAATTTGTAGGTTTTTTAATTTATGATCCTTTCATAACTAGTGATCCTTGTACAACTATAGATGCTAGAAAAAATGAAAGTGATAGTCTCATTTGAGACTAATAGTGCATTTAACCCTCACCATGAGACTTACAAATACATATATAGTGATACTAAAAATTACATGTCATTAAGATCAAGTTACTAGTTTTATCTTGCACTTATATTTGTTTTTTAATTTTTTAGAGCACAATCTTGAACATCAGCAAGGTAAGTAACAAAAATACTAACTAGCACAACCATAAGTAATCCCTTTATCAATATATGGAAGTGGAATGGTCTTGACTCTCAAGATATATTAGTCAATTTTTCATTTCACCAATATGATGGTGGATTGGTGTCATTTCATTAAAATGATGTTGGACCATAAGAGACTAGTTTTCAAAAGGGAAGTTATAGTGAAAATAATGCCATGAAATTGTGGACAAGAATTCTTTGAGAATTTGAGCATCACCATCTTGACTTACTACATTTCACAAAATAAGTTGTGAGTTAAGAAAAAATGTTTAAGGCCTCATTACATAGGAGGGAATGCATGGACATTATTGCACCACATAGAAAGCCATCTTAGACCCAATACCCTTTTAAAAAACATTAATTTATAATAATAAATCACCATTAAAATTTTTAAGGAACTTGTAATTGATAGTTAGACACTACAATAAAAAATGTCAAAAAAATTTTGTGACTCCCAATTTTACCATCCTTGTGTGCTTATCCAAAGGTTGATTAAGTAGGGTCATATGAGTCTAACTATGATGTGAACTCACATGAGAATTAAACATAATATCGTATTGAAGGAAATTGTGGGAGTCAAGTAAAAATATTAACACCTTTTTCCATAGGAGGTAAGTCAAGAAAGACCTACAGTTACACTAACATGATGATTCACATAGCATGCACACGTGGGTGTAACAAAGAAACCATTGAAAGTTTATATTTATTGATGTCATGCAACCTCAACCCTTCTTTTATGCACATGATACCTTAAAAAAAAGTGTAGCTCAATGTAACTTTTCTTGACATGTCACAATGTAATTAGACAATGCATCATAAGTGTGTTATCTTTGGAAACAAATTTGACAGGGAAGTACATGGCTTCCATCAAGCCTAGGCTCTCTTGAGCACTAAAACAAAGCACATCTAAATACCCAAAATATTGATTTAAGTAAGTTAAATCCATCTTTTATAATCCATGTGTATAGGCCCATAAACACCATTTATAAGGGTTCAGACTATTAATAAAGCATGAAACATTATAATATTACTATTACAAGATTATGTAGTCACTACGTAGCCTTTATTATTACATACATCCCATTCAAAATTTCAAACATATATGAAAGGTATTTGAGGATACAAAAATATCCATTCAATTACAAATAATTTTATTCATCATTAATCTCACCCAAGTTGACTGTGCTTACATAGAGTGGAGAGATGTAAGCAAATAATAAATCAAAGATGGTGTATATTGGAATTAGAAAAGAAAAGAAACTAATAATCAAAGTTGTAAATCAATGTAAGTTGTAAAGTTATTTTTAATTATAGTTGGATGAAGTTTGATTTTGTATATGAATTGAAAATTATGAGGGAATCATAAACATGGTGAGTATTATGTTATGAGATACCTTTACAATAAGACTAGGCATACTTATGCATATTTGATCTCATGATAAGGTGGAATTTAGAAACAATCTTCCACTTGATCCTTCCATAACACATCTATAGCTATTTGAAGCTTAAGATAAAAGACTTTCAACTTCAAAATATAATCAACTTACATGTAAGGATTTTTCACATACAAATAAAAACAATTATTTTTTCCTTGTTGTCTAAACTTGCCTTATTCTATATGTTTCTGAACCCCACTTATAATCAAATATTCTTTTGAAACCCACACTTGTCAATTGTTATTACTCTAAGAAAACTCTTTTATGTAATTTAAATCTGATATGTTTAATTTTAGTTCATTGTAAGAACACTTTTTACATCTCCACTTTTCATTGAATGGCACGAGAACTAAATTAATAAAGATAAATTCAAGGTAATTTTACACACACACACACACACACACACACACACACACACACACACACACACACACACACACACACACACACACACACATTTGTTAAATTGATAAATAAATATTTTTTGAACTTTCGTCCTTCAATAATGTATTATATCTGAAATAGTATAGAAATCATGTTTCTTAAAATTAAAACCAGGTTAAAATGAACTAGGGAATTTCAATATGTTAAAATATAATTTTTATCCTTAATATGATGAGATATTTGATCTCTCAAGCTATCTAGTTGGGTTGTTTTATTACTAGTATTGCTATGTGTGTGTCATCGTCTCCGCATACCCATTTCCTATATTTCAAAAAATACCATACTGGTACCGGTACCTGTACCCATTTCCCCATACCCATCTCTTAAAATATATGATATATATCTTAGAAATCAAATAAACCTATATTTATCTAAACTCTAACTTATAGAGTTACTAATTTGTAGGTTTTGAAGAATTCATTAATGTTAAATGTAACCTTGGTAATAATTTGACAAAAGTGTAAATAAAAACAGATGAAAGATGTGCAAAGAGAGACATGTAAAGGACTCTGAATAAAAATATCTCAAATAAGATTCATCAAATAAACTTAAGAAAAACATACTTACATTGACTAAAACTTTAAGTGATAGGGCTACTAGTTTGTTTGTTTCAAAAAAATCAAGAATGTCACATGTAACCTAGGAAACAATATCATAGAAATTGGAATCAAAAGAAATGAAATACATGAAAAGAGAGACATATAAAATATATCAAATAAAATTATCTTAAAGAAAATGCATATGATTAATGTAGGACAAATAAACTCATATAGAATGAAACTCTAAGTGATAGAGTTACTAATTTGTTTCTTTTGAAAAAATCAAGAATGTCATATGTAACGTTTGAAACAATTTGGTAGAAGTTCAAATCAAAAGAAATGAAATACATAAAAAGAGAGATATATAAAATACGTCGAAGTAAAATCTCTTTAAAATTTCATAAAATTAATGTAGGACAAACACACTTACATTCAATAAAACTCTAAGTAATAGAATTGCTAATTTGTTTGTTTTGAAAAAAAATGAAGAATGTTACATGTAACTGTTGAGTCAATTTGATAGAAGTTCAAATCAAATAAGTAAATGATATGAAAAAAATGATGCATAAAATATATTAAAAAATGTTTCTAAAAAAAAAATCATACAATTTATATAAGACAAGCACATTTATATTGACTGAAACTCTAAACAATAAAATTACTATTTTTGTTTGTTTCGAAAAAATTAAAAATGTCATATATAAATTTGAAAATAATTTTATAAAAATTTCAATAAAAAAAATAGAGTCATGAAAAAATACGTATAAATTACATCATAAAAAATTATCTTAAAAATTCATATGATCAATATAAGACAAATAATCTTATATCGACTAAAATTTTAAATGATAAAACTATTAATTTATTTATTTCTTAAAAAATAGGAATGCCACATGTAATCTAACAAACAATTCCATATAGGTTCACATAAAAATAAATGAAATACGTGAAAAAAGTGACGTATAAAAACTTAGAATAAATGACTTAGACTCTTGAGGAGGGGAGGGTGGGTATTGAATGACTTTAGATTTGCTTGACAGCATGACTTGACTCCATGATGGAAACTTAGGCTTGTGATTTTCTCACATAGTGTGCATTGTGGCTTGAGGAGTGAAAGGAGGTATGTGCAGTTGAGGTCATGTTTCATTTGTATCTACCAATGTCTATAACAAATGTTTATCTATAGATTTAATTTGCCTAGTAAGGGAGGTTTCAAAATCAAACCTTGATTACTCATGATGACTGGCTCTTTCAACACAAACTTGCCTTTCCTCTCAGACTCTCCCTTGGACGTATTTACATGAGGGAAAGGTTGGGAGGAGTTGGGGGGAACTATGATGGATTTTAAACTCATGTGTTGAGGGCTTATGATTGATTATGGGAAGTTTGGTATGAGGTTGACATGGAGTGAATGAAAGAAGACAGGGTGGGTGATGGGGTGTTTGATGTTCTACATGGGCTGTCAACTTCTCCTCAATCTTGGATATGACTCCATATTTTTCATTCATGTCACTCATATTTATATAATAACCTCTCCTAATGAAAGACATCCACTCCTCCTTTTCATACTACACTAAAGTCTTAACCCCTTTAATGACATGTTTTGGAATTTCTTGCCCATACCCCTTCAATGTTTCAATAGAGATTTTTAAAGGTTATATATGGAATGTATTGGGATATGAGTATGTTATTAAATAATGTCATGTTGTTACCATGATTTATCAAGAGGGTAACTAGGCTATAGAAGGGGTAGATGAGACTCATATAAGGCTTGATGATATTGGTAATAAGGGGGCTTATCATAGGACTGGACTAGCTATTTATAGAGAGGATCAAGGCAATATTCCTGCATGTATGACTGATATAGGTCCTCATAATACTAGTAAAGATCATATAAAGTTATATATGGATCATTTTAAATCTATTAATGAGGAGAGGAAAGATAGAATTCTTCTCTATAGGCTACCATGGCCTATAAACAATGAGAATAACTAAAACCATGAACAATAATATGGCTTCTACCTTGAGATAAAGACCAAGGAATACTTCAAACTAATTTTGAAGATAAACATGTTATAGAATTTATTTAATAGATGAAATTGGGTCCCATCAAGCATGTCAGAACAATTAGAGTTCTAGATTTCACCCTAGCTAAGTAAAGGTTTGTTCATGTCCTCTACTCAAATGTTTTCTAACATGTGAATGACCCTAGGTTATGGGTCACCTAATATTGGGTTAGACCTCTAATATTTTTAATGAGGCTAGATCCTTTGATGCATCACTTAGCTCATTTCCACTAAAACCTACTCATTGCTAGGGTGAAAAGGGAGAGAGAAAAAAATGAAATGGAAATCTAAGATAATGTTGGTGATGTACCTAGATTGATTGTCCATCCACTCTATTTGAACTTCTAAAAACACTAATGAGACAAGAAAAATATTGGATCTATAATTCCAAAGTCTCTTATGCATTATTATTTCATGCAGAGGTTCACCAAGTGATCAAAACCTGAGGGAAGTGATGGAGAGGCCTAATTCAAGGCACTAATCTAGTCAATGTATCCATTGTTAGTTTAGTCAAATGACATTTAAACACTAAACATGACCTACATAGCAAGATGAACTAGTAGCTAGGTGAGATTAGGATTTGAAAAGGGAGAGATTTATACCATGTATGCAAATCAAACTGACATAAACACACTAGACTAATATAATGAAATCTGAACACAATATTCTATTCATCTCATGAGGTTACAAAGCTTAATCTTGGTAGAGTCTAGTCATGCCCAAGAGATGGATCATTTACAAGGATTAGAATATTATATTTATGGTAGAATGGTCATAGAGAGAGAGGGGAGAGCAAGAGAAAACTTAATAAATGAGGCTCAACCACCTCTTGATTGAGTATTACCAATTATGCCTTCATAAATTATCCTTGATTAGCTCTCAATGGTTTTTGATCCCTATGATTGGCTAAGAGACTAGCAAAAGCATGTTTAGGATGATGAGTCATGATCAAGGTAAAAGTTCTCAAAGGTCCTGTGAATGCATTGAATGATTTGCCTACATCTTCCAACGACAAAATTTCCTACATTAGGATTTCTATGCCATCTTTCACTTGATCTTCTCATCTATGTACCAAATAAAACCATAATTATATCTTACATTGAGCGGCTCCAAGTACCTATTTTTAAGATAAGACATTATATTTTTATAATCATGACTCTACCCCACCAAACTCTAACAATAGACCTAGATAGATGAAAACTAATCTTAGATATTGGTTTTCATATAGCCATAATCTTAATAGAGGTCTGAAAGCACTGGGCTTTAAAGGTGAACCAAGACATTAACCAAAGAGAGACTCCATAATCATGACTGAGCCAAATTTTACATAGAACCAAGATTTAATGGTGTAACATGATCCTTTAGGATCAAATTTGGTAGCTTAGGTGACACTTGGATTTCATATTCATGCTCAAACTTGGCTCCCTTCATTTTCTTACCTTAGTCAAAAACTACCTTATCGACTTCCATCAAAAATGTTTTGGGCCCACCTTTCCTCATTGCTCATCATTTATTGACTTGAGACTTATTGGCATTTTGAACCATCTCACTCAGTTGATCTCCCTTGGTACAAATGAACATGAGCCATTTGTTAGGTGTGTGGAGCTAAAAGCTTCACCTAGGAGCATACAAAACAGGTTCGGGTCTACACAGACACCGACGTCGGTCAGGAGCGACCGACATCGGTCAGTTGCAGTTACAGAGGCGCCGACGTCGGCAGTATGGTCAGCCGGCGACGGTCACAGGCGAACAGGCAGGAACCGACGTCGGTTACCTGTGTGTCCAAAAAGCGATTTTCGAGGACAGAAGTGAGTGTTTGCATGATGAGTTTGAGTTGTAGACTCAAGCTCGCGTCTCTATTGTTAGCAATATTATTTTTAGAGCTCTTGTTGAAGAGGCTTAACTGTTTGTTGTAAGAGCATGCTCAAGTTTCCTATTTCTATATGTAGGAGAGATCTTCTAAGCTATTGTATGAGAGTTGAACTGTAAGAGTAGAACATTGTGAATGTTTGAAGGATAGTACTTGAGAGAGAGCTCTTGAGGAATAGAGATCTAGTGAGAGATCTTGTGTGCATCTGAGAGAGGTGTGGAAGAACAAAGTTCTTCATTTGTATTCCTATTGTAAAGAGTTTTTAATACAAGTTTTCAGGGTGTTTTCTTGTATATCTTGTTCTGTGCTATTTATCATTTCAGTTACTTATCTATCTGATTTATTTCTGCATTCATTGCTTTCACAAGTGTAATCCATTGTTGGTTGATCCCCAACAAGTGGTATCAGAGCTCAGGTTCACTAACAGGTGGTTCAGATCTGTGTAGTGTGTTCGGATTACAGGTTGCTCACAGGGATTTCTGTTTGAGTGGGAGAAGCAATGGCAGAAGAAAGTAAGTTGAGAATGGAAAAGTTTAATGGCAAGAACTATCAACACTGGAGAATGTAGATAGAGGACTATCTGTATCAGAAGGATCTTTACTTACCGTTAGGTGGGATAGCAAAGAAGCCCAAGGACATGGAGGATGAAGAATGGGAAGTTCTTGACAGAAAGGCTCTTGGGTCTATAAGACTGAGTCTGGCCTCCACTGTGATATCTAATTTGTCACAAGCAAAAACTAAGGTAGAGTTAATGACTACGTTAGCAAATTTGTATGAAAAACCCTCAGCTTCAAATAAGGTATATTTAATGAAGCAGTTATTTAATTTGCATATGCAAGAAGGTGGATCTGTTTCTAATCACCTGAATGATTTCCATGGTATCGTTAATCAGTTAAGTTCTGTCAATATTGCATTTGAAGATGAAATAAAAGCTCTTTTGATATTATGTTCTTTGCCTGAAAGCTGGCATGGCTTGGTAATGGCAGTTTCTAATACTGCTTCTACTTTGAATATTTTAAAAGTAGAGGATGTGGTTAGTGTTATTTTGAATGAGGAAATTCGCAGGAAAAGCACAGAAGAGACATCTGGGACATCTGGGAACACTTTAAATCTTGAGAACAGAGGAAGGCAAAAAGAAAAGAGCAAGAGGAGATCAAGATCTAAGTCTAAGGGAAGAGGTAGATCCAAATCTAGGAATGGCAGAAGGCCACAATGCTGGAACTGTGGAAAGTTGGGGCACATAAGCAGAGATTGCTGGTCAAAGCCTAAGGAGGACAACCAGCACGAAGGAAAGGAAGAGACAAAGGTTGCAGGTATTGCACAGGATGCTCTTATTTTCTCTTTGCATAATAATATAGAATCTTGGGTATTAGATTCTGGTGCATCTTTCCATGCTACCCCTAACAGAGAATATTTCAGTGACTATGTCCATGGAGATTTTGGAATAGTGTACTTAGGGGATGATGAGCCTTGTAAGATTATTGGCAAAGGTAAAGTGTAGCTAAAGATGCAGAATGGCAACACATGGGTGTTGAGAGATGTGATGCATGTTCCTAGTTTGAAGAGAAATTTGATTTCTGTAGGTAAGCTAGGTGATGAGGGTTGTACAGTAACTCTCACAACAGATTCTTGGAAGGTGACCAAGGGTGCACTTGTTATGGCCAGAGGTAAGAGAGAAGGTACTCTCTATTTGTGTAATTGTGTTACTAACAAATCTCCTTCAGTTTTATCTACTTCAGATGTGGATGCTAAATTGTGGCACTCAAGGCTTGGCCACATGAGTGAGAAGGGGATGTCAATTCTTAAGTCTAAAGGTATGCTTTCAGATTTGAAAAGTATGGATCTAGAATTTTGTGAGCATTGTGTATTTGGAAAATAGAAAAGGGTTAGTTTTATAAAGACTGGGTCTACTAAGAAAAGGCAAAAGTTGCAGCTTGTTCACACAGACGTGTGGGGACCGGCTCAGGTAGCCTCTATTGGCGGATCACAGTACTATGTTACATTCATAGATGACACCACAAGAAAGGTATGGATCTACTGCATTAAAAAGAAATCTGATATTTTTGAGACTTTCAAGATTTGGAAAGCCATGGTTGAGAATGAAACAGGCAAAAGATTAAAGTGCTTGAGATCTGATAATGGTGGTGAGTTCTGCAGTCTTAAGTTCAAATTATATTGTTATATAAATGGAATTCGTAGGCAAAGGACGGTTCCAAGGACACCTCAGTAGAATGCTATTGCTGAAAGGATGAACAGAACTATTATGGAGCGTGCAAGATGTATGAGATTGCATGCAGGGTTGCCCTTAGAGTTTTGGGCAGAAGCAATTGACACCGCAGTGTACCTGATCAACAGAGGACCCTCTACAGCTCTGGATGGTGGAATTCCAGAAGAGGCATGGATAGGTAAAAAGGTAGATCTCTCACATCTCAAAGTTTTTGGTTGTGAAGCCTTTGTGCACATAGATAAGGAAAATAGAAAGAAGCTTGATCCTAAGTCTATGAGGTGCATGTTTATAGGCTATGGCTCAAATGATTTTGGTTTCAGATTTTGGAATCTAGGAACTAACAAGGTAATTAGGAGCCATGATGTTGTTTTCAATGAAAGAGTGATGTACAGTGATGAGATAAGGAAGCTAGATCAAGCTGGGCAGAGCAATAATGAGTTGGACGAAGTTATGGTCCAGAATGAGCTCGCGGGAAAAAGAAATAATCACTTACAGGAAAACACAGAGACCGATGTCGGCAAGTTTGGAACCGGCGTCGGCAGTACAGAAACCGATGTCGGTCATACAGAGACCGACGTCGGCAGACCAGGCACCGGCGTCGGCCAAGAAGAACCGGCGTCGGCTAGTAACAGGTCTACAGGTGGCCGAGGTCGGTCACTGTCAGAAAATTTGGGTGGACAGATTGTTGAGAACGAGTCCAAGACACCAATCAGGAGGTCTGAAAGGGTAAGTAAGCCTCCAATTAGATATTCTCCTTATATTATTTATTGCTAACCGATGGTGGAGAACCAGAAAGTTTTGAAGAAGCTTTACAGGTGGAGTCCAGGAGTAAGTGGGAGCGTGGCATGGTTGAGGAGATGGAGTCCTTAAGAGAGAACCAAACATGGGATTTGGTTGAGTTGCCAGCTGGTAAGAGAACACTGAAGAACAGGTGGACCTACAGGTTGAAGGAAGGTGAGGATGGACAGATGAGATATAAGGCCAGATTGGTTGTAAAAGGATTTGCACAAAAGCCAGGTATTGACTTTGGTGAGATTTTTTCTCCGGTTGTTAAGATGACTTCTATAAGGGTTGTATTGTCTTTGGTTGCTTTTGAGGATTTGCATCTTGAGCAGCTAGACGATAAGACAACATTTCTTCATGGAGATTTGGATGAGGAAATTTACATGGAACAGCCAGAAGGTTTTGAGGTCAAGGGTAAGGAAAAACTAGTGTGCAGGTTGAAGAAAAGCTTGTATGGCCTCAAGCAAGCTCCTAGGCAATGGTACTTAAAATTTGACAGGTTTATGACTGAGCATGGCTATAGTAGGTGTCAATCAGACCATTGTGTATATTTTAAGAGATTTGATAACGATAGATATATTATTCTATTGTTGTATGTAGATGACATGCTGGTTGCAGGGTCTCACATGCAGGATATCTCAGAGCTTAAGGTAAAATTAGCTCAAACGTTTGCTATGAAGGATTTGGGAGCAGCAAAGAAAATCCTTGGCATGAGCATTAAGAGAGACAAAGAAAATCACAGGTTGATATTGTCTCAAGAAGATTATGTGGACAAGGTGTTGAAACGGTTCAATATGCAGGATGCTAAACCGGTAAGCACACCTTTGGCTGGACATTTCAAGTTGAGTAAAGAACAATGTCCCAATTCACATGATGAGGTAGAGTACATGAGTAAGGTTCCATATTCTTCCGCGGTAGGAAGTTTGATGTATGCAATGGTGTGTACTAGGCCAGATATTGCCCAAGCAGTGGGAGTAGTAAGCAGGTATATGGCCAATCCAGGAAAGGAACATTGGAAAGCAGTACAATGGATCCTTAGATATCTGAGAGGAACCAGCAGTAGACACTTGTGCTATGGAGGTTCAGATACTTCTCTACATGGCTATGTAGATTCAGATATGGCAGGAGACTTGGATGGCAGGAGGAGCACCACAGGTTATGTTTTTACTGTAGGTGGAACAACAGTTAGTTGGATATCTAAGTTGCAGAAGGTTGTAGCCTTGTTAACTACAGAAGCAGAGTACATTGCAGCTACAGAAGCTAGCAAGGAGATGATATGGATGACACAGTTCATGGAAGAGCTTGGAAGGGAGCATGGGAGTTGCAGATTGCATAGTGACAGTCAAAGCGCAATCCATTTGGCTAAGAACTCAGCTTTTCATTCTAGAACCAAGCACATACAGCTAAGGTAATACGACAGGTATTGGAAGATGGTGAGTTGAAGCTGGAGAAGATCCATACAGACAAGAATCCTGCTGATATGCTAACAAAACCAGTTACTAATGAGAAGTTGAATCTTCATTCAACTTCTATTGGTCTTCATGATTGAGTTGAAGATGGAGGAGCTAGAAGATGTTGCTGTACAGGTACTGGTGCAGCTGGTTTATCTCCAAGTGGGAGATTGTTAGGTGTGTGGAGCTAAAAGCTTCACCTAGGAGCATACAAAACAGGTTCGGGTCTACACAGATGCCAGCGTCGGTCAGGAGCGACCGACGTCGGTCAGTTTCAGTTACAGAGGCGCCGACGTCGACAGTATGGTCGGCCGGTGACGGTCACAGGCGAACAGGCAGGAACCGACGTCGGTTACCTGTGTGTCCAGAAAGCGATTTCTAAGGACAGAAGCGAGTGTTTGCATGATGAGTTTGAGTTGTAGACTCAAGCTCGCGTCTCTATTGTTAGCAATATTATTTTTAGAGCCCTTATTGAAGAGGCTTAACTGTTTGTTGTAAGAGCATGCTCAAGTTTCCTATTTCTATATGTAGGAGAGATCTTCTAAGCTATTATATGAGAGTTGAGCTGTAAGAGTAGAACATTGTGAATGTTTGAAGGATAGTACTTGAGAGAGAGCTCTTGAGGAATAGAGATCTAGTGAGAGATCTTGTGTGCATCTGAGAGAGGTGTGGAAGAACAAAGTTCTTCATTTGTATTCCTATTGTAAAGAGTTTTTAATACAAGTTTTCAGGGTGTTTTCTTGTATATCTTGTTCTGTGCTATTTATCATTTTAGTTACTTATCTATCTAATTTATTTCCGCATTCATTGCTTTCACAAGTGTAATCCATTGTTGGTTGATCCCCAACACCATTAGATCTACCCTTGACTTGTCAACTCTATCCCACTTATCATTGGATCTTGATGAACGATTGAACATGAGTCATAGATCTTGCCAAGACCCACTAACATTGTTAGGTTGATCACACTCTATTGGATCTAGATGTATGATCAAATGTTGAATGTTGATTTTCCTAGGCCATTTGAACTCAAATGTCTAATTTACGAGGCCCAAATTTGATGCTTGCATGATCGTATTGGAGTATTTGAACCCCAATGATTATATTTCATGGATTTATTTTAACATTCATGTACCCATAATTGACATTCACATGACCATTAATGACTTATACAAGCTCATCACAGTTTGAAATCCAAAAATTTAACTACTAAGCCTTGATTTTGATATCCACATGACCATCACTGATGTTTACATGATCGTCACTCTCTACTTGTTCAACTTTAAAGATCTATAACTCAAGATAGAGAGTTCATCGAGACATGAAATTTGTATATGGTGTTATTGTCATGAAATTCACCATGTCCATACAATTATTTGAATATGAGAAACCTCTAAAGTATATTCATTAAATTCATAAATCAACAGTTTAGCCCATTCTTACATGACATTTTATGACTATCTGGTTCACTTAAGACTTGTACAAGTCATTTTTCTCTTTAAATAAATATACTATGAGGCATATAAAAGCAAACTAAGGCCATGGTCATCAAATATTCAATGATAAGGGTTGATATTTTGGCTTATGAGGCTAAAATTTTAACATTAACATAATCACATCATGAGAGATCTAGGGGAAACCATTAAAAATGGTGTTAGATGTGGATCACCTATGTACCCTCAATGGACATTGGGGAATTTCTCCTTGTACTATTGATAGAGTGCCCCTAGCTTCCCCTTAGTTAGACACTCCATGAAGGGACTAAGTGTAGAGGTATTGAGGTAGGGGAGATGCAAGTCATGTAGTCACTCTGTGTTTTCCATTCCTCCTCCTCACCAAAGGTTCTCATCATCAGGGGACTTCTCCTGAATGATTATAGACATTCTATTTTTTTTCCTAGTTGGCCCAGGTAAGGAAAATTTCCCATATTATCTCATTATTATTCACCCCCTCCTCAGCAAACTAAGAAATAAAATGAAGAAAATATAGAGAACAAGATATCTAGGAACTATACCTGATAATGCACACCCCCATGGTGGTGGTTTGGGAGATAAAATAGATATATTACTTCCTCCTCATCCTCCTTTAGTGGGGATAGTTATGTTATTGGCCTAATATTATGTTCCTTCCTTGTTATTTATGTAAAAAAATTATTATTGTTGACATTTACCATGTAATTTTCTAATGATGTTATCTTTGGGCTTAAGGCATTAACTTTGTTTTAATCTCGGGGTTAGTCTCCATTTAAATTTGATGTGATTTTTTCATGGGGTGTGATCTCATTCCACTCACTTTTTTTATTGAGCGTGTAGTACATTTTTGATCTTTAGAATTAGAATGCATGCTTTTAATCAAAAAATATATATTTTTAATTTTAAAATTAAAATTTAAGAAGGAATATTAGAAGATGAAATGTGTATATTAAAATATTTAAAATTTAAATGATTATATTAAAAATAAGAAGGTTTAAATAAAGTCACTACACAAATATTCATAAACATTTAACTAAGCTTAAAATTGATGTAAAATAAAAAATCATACTTAATTTTATAAAACTAGATAAATAAATATGAAAGTAGGGTTTATAAAAGTACACTAAATATCAAGAGATCTAGAGATATTTGTCAAAATTTGATAGTGAAAATCAAGTTCTTGTGATAAGAAAAAGAAAACCCTTGAAACTTATGTTGAATGAAGGACCTTGTCCAAACTATCTTGAGGATATTTATGGGTGCAAGAACCATAGTGAGTATGGTCATAGGAAGTATCAATTAGGTGCACATTTTTTTATGAATTTATTTTTCAAATCCAAGGATCCAAAGGCCTTGCTCAGTGTTTGAAACTTCAATCTAATCATCAATAAAATACACTTCTCCTTGCCCTATTTGGGCATATAGAATATGAAAATGATTTGGTAAATGATCTCTATTGGGGTCTACATTGCATCAGGGAATAGATGAACTTATTTGATATTTTAAAGTCCCCTTAATGGTTTAAAATATAAAAAACAACACTAAAATATTTTTTTAATTCATTAGACAAGAAAACCAATGCAATGTATGTGTCACTAATATGAACTTCGGTGCTAAAATGAATGCTCTCAAAATGCTTGTCTTATTTAATATGATTGTATATGCTTAATAGAATCATGTAAAAAATAAATGTTAGATGATTTCTTAGATGATATTCATATACTTAAATACACTATGATGCATATGTATTTATAAAATTCTTGAATTGAAATTAGTACCCCATTGGTGCTTAAAATTGATATCAAATGATTGAAAATGAAAAAATACCAGACTACCACCATAGATGCACCATAATTAACTTAAACCACATAAAACTCTAAAAACATACTGAGTACAAATTTTGGGACCTAGAATCATATTGAGTCCATTTTTTGGGCCCAAAAACCATATTGAGTATGTTTCTAGGAACACCACCATCGGACCATGATATCAAGAGGAGAGAGAAATGGAGGAGAGAAAACAAGGACATAATGAGAAACTAAAAAAAAATAATAACATTTTATTTAGACCAATAACCATCAAATACATATTTACCTTCTAATTATATAATTTAATGACTAATAAATTTATGGAGGCCATTTTTAGGTGTCTACATTTTTATCCACTTTGGTGCATGTATATGTACATACATATCAAAGTAAAAAAAATGGTGTACAAAAATATTTTGTGCCCTCAAAACTCATAAAGAAAAATCCAATGTATATGTGACATTTTTGAGATATTCCTATCTTTTTATACACATGAATAGGTGAGTCACAATATGATGCATGATAATCCTAGGCCCAATTACAATATTGCATCACCAAAAATATTTATTTCAAAATTTGTTTTTAGATATTATTATAATCATTTTGTCAAAAATTTAGCATATGTAATTTTTTAGTTGAAATTACTTAGGATACTTCATCTAAAAAACATTTAATGTATTTTTTTAGTTTTTATGGAGATGATGTGGTAATATTCATTTGGAACAATATAGAGTAAATTAACAGTTTCAAACATAGGGAAATATTTCAAAAAAGTGCCATTAAAGAAGAATGAAAACATTTTTAATGATTTTTTCTCATATTAAATGATCATAAGAGTCCAACAGGTGCCTGAGCCTATGGTAAAAATGCAATATATAAGAGTTTTAAGAGTAAAAATGAGGAAAAAAAAAACAATGGTTAAAAAAAAATAATGAAGAAAATGGGTGTTTTAAGGGATGGGTAGGTTAGTGTAAATGGTGCATCCATTAAAAAATGTAAAACCATATTTTTGGTGGGTGTTTCATATACATGGTGTAGGGGAAAACGTCATGGGCTAGTTCCTCTTCCACAATGAGAATTTTAGCTTAGAAATTCTATGTAAATGTTTAACACAAATGGCTAAGAGCATATTTGGACTATTGTAATTGATGAAAAGATTTTTTTAGTGTGTGTTACTATAGACACTATGATTTTACACCATTATATTATGAATAAATGTGTTTTACCCTTTCCCCATCATTTTTTACCTTAGTTAATGCAGTTTTACCACTCACCATCTTACATCATGTAATTAGTCTTACTAAATACTTTTTTACCTAGGTAACTAGTTAATCCTCCCTAAATCTAGCCTAGTCTCCCCAAATTTATTAGAGGTAAGTTGTTTTAAACTCTTAAAAACCTTATCCCTAGCTGAGCCTCATTAAAAACCAACCTAGACTAAGTTTAACCCTATGAATTGGAGTTGTTTGAATGAAGAAGGTAAACTTAGACTAGATCAATACTAATCCCCATGATCATCATTGATCTTGTTAGGATTGATGTCAATTTATACTCAAACCATCCTCAAGTTTAAGGATACTAAATTTGTATACTATAATGTTGGAGAAATTTCCCTAGAATACCTATGAAATAATTCCACACCTATCTTAGCCTATCCTCACTCAGTCAAACGTTAAACACACCCCTACCAACATGATAATTCTTTATAGCACAAAAATTATTTTAGAGGTAAGTATATTGTATGTTTTAATATATTCTAATTATTATATTATTTTTTTACATACTATTTTTTATCCTTAGTTTATTTATATAATTAGAAACTAGTCCTTAATCCATTTAGAATCCTTTAAATCCCACCTTTAGGCCCCCTCCTAAGCTTTTTATACCCACTATCAGGGTCGATGATGATTATTCATATGATCAACAATGATTATATAATTGATATCAATTATGAGATAATCAGCATTGATCCTTACATTTTTATTTCTATCTATAATCTGAAGCTAGTTTTATAGTCCTAAGTAATTCCAATTTGTTATTTATGTTCTTAAAATCATGAATCTCTATTTGTAGATGACATTACCAGGTGTTATACATGATATAGTTTCCATCAATGATCTACCCATAGTCCCTTACCCATTATTCATAGATCAGATTAATATCTCCTTTGAGTTAGGAATTTGTGAAATCATCTTTTCCCCTACTCTAGAAGTAGTCACTGAATAACTATAAGTAATGCAAGAACAAGAAGATTTATTTATAACTTATAAGAATGAACACTTCAATAACATCTATGCAGTAGATTAATCTATTTCATTTTATTATCACATCTTATCATATTTTTTATTTTAATTTATATCATTAAATTATCCACTTGATTACATAAAACATTGGACTAACATCCCTTTAAGGAAGTGTACCACTTACTATAACTGATCTAGCATTAGGCAACCCACTTATCTATCTAATTAATCAATTTTATCCAAGTTGTCTCTTGTGTGTATGTAATACTTCCTAGCCAAAGAGGAGTTCTCACTTTTATATACAATGGTGTATAACCTCTATCATAGGTATCCCTTTAAAACCCTATGTCATTTCTATTTTTGGTAAGTTTGTTTATTAAGAAAAACTAATGGAAAAATACTAAAACATTCTAGCACGCCTGGTGGGACCCCTAAGGTCTCATTATTCTTATTATATTTCATTGTTAAATCATTCATTAGTTACATTTTATTGATTGTGTGTTTTCATTCAAAAAAGAGAAAATACAATTTTTTTGCTTTCTTTTTTAAGGTTTAAAAATAAATTGCATTCATTCCTCTGTTTGTTTAGATAATCCAAATAAATTAATCTAGGTTAATTTATACATTATGATAGTCGCACTTTCTCACACATTACCAAACCATAAAAATAAGCATCAAAACATTTTCCTTCCTAGGTGGACCCACTTGGATTCCATCACCATGGGTAAAATTGACTTAGTGTATCAACCAAGTACAAAAATTCTAAAAAAAAGTATGAAGGCTAAGCACTTGACACCCTTATTATTGTAGTGTGTGAAGTGAGGGGGTAGGCCTCAATACCAAGCCACATACTTCCTTCCAACATAAAATCAGGTCATAACTTACCTTTGTTTATATAGAGGTTCCCATCCTTTAACAAAACCTAAAACCATATTTAGAATACCATTTCTTAGTAACCTCGTTAACCCTTCTCTTTGTTGCATTCTCAATTTAGTTTCTTAAAAATTAAAACTATTTTAAGTACATTTAGTAGTGTTTATGTTTTATTTCACTAAAATGAGATAATAAAAAATATATTATGTGTCTTTGCATTTCATTCTTTGTTTCTTTTTTAGTGCTACATGGTTCTAACATGACAACAGTTTCAAAAACAAAGTGAATCTCCTATCTCATCCTCATCCATGGATAACATACCAAGTCCTCCTACCTCTCCTAAATCCATGAGGGAAGGCATTCCATAATTCTATACATAAGGAGACCTATAATTCACTAGTATATTGGATAATAATCTAATTTCCCTTAAATATTATCTCAGTTCTTGATCCATAAGTATTCTAGTTTCCCATCAAACCCAATATTTTGAGTTTGTGTATGGGATTCCCCTAGAGGGACCTAAAGTTCTTGATGTGACCATGGTATATTCTTCCAACAATCCACTTCCAATGGGTTCTAATAGCAATGTATCACAACACCTAGATAATCCACCCCCATTATTATTGAGTAACCCTTATCCAACCATTTCCCAATCCCAAAATGTTACTACACCTCAAGTTACACTTAATCCACTACCCACTACTTCACGTCCAAATTTAGTAATTTTAATCCCTACAACTCTTTCACCTATCCAAAAAAGCATAACTTTGAATCTTCAAACCCAACCTTTACAATAGGCCCTTGACTACTCAATACCTAGCTCCTTCACAAAATTTTGAATCCACCTACCTTCACTCATCCCCATAATAAAACATACCCTTGCAAGTCCCACAATATGTGGTTGCATCCCAACCTATCATGACCACTTCTATTGGTTATCCCTTTTCACAACCATTTTCTACTCCATTCCCTACCTATCAACATCTACAATAAAATTTCTTATGGTGTATTCCTTAATACAATACCCAACCTAACCTCATGAACATCCTTATGAATAGGATGCCAAATCTAGAAACCTCTACCTCAAGGTAGAAAAATATGATCACATATGAGAAAATTTTAAATGAACCTATTAATCCAACCATCCCAATCAGGCCATATCCCTTACAGTGGGAACTTCCTAAATTTATGAAATTTCAAAACAAGGAAGATTCCCAGCAACACCTTAGATCATTCAGACATGTTTGTTACCTTATATCTCATGATGATGCTCTCTTTTTAAGGACATTTCCCATGTCATTATTAGGACTAGTCTTATATTGGTACATCTCTATCCCTCATCACTCCTTATTTTGTTTTGGGCAATGAGGCCAAATTTTCTTAGAACACTTCTCCATTGATATCGCAAAGAAATTAACCATAATCAACCTATATGCCATTAGACAATTTTATGATGAATCCATTAATAATTTCATATCTATATTGGTACATCTCTATCCCTCATCACTCCTTATTTTGTTTTGGTCAATTAGCCCAAATTTTCTTAGAACACTTCTCCATTGACATCGCAAAGAAATTAACCATAATCAACCTGTATGCCATTAGACAATTTTATGATGAATCCATTAATAATTTCATATCTAAGTGGTGAAGCCTTATAAATAAATTGATATTCTCCCTTACTCAGCTTAAATTAATCAAGTTATTTTCAAGATCATGTGCTAATCATATCTCATTAACATTACAAGTATAATCATTTAAGATTTTTGACTAAGCCTTTACCATTGCCTGTAAACTAGAAATGTGAGGTTTAGAGGAAGGAAAGGTTAATTTACATAATAAGAACTTCAAACATGAGCCCTCCAAAGTGACCAATAACACCAAAACTAAAGGCACAATAAATGTTGTCTTTAAAATTGGTACCTCCACAAGCAAAGAACCAATCTAGACCTTCTACTTCCCAAATACAACCACACAAAACTTTGACATGATTTCCTCATTAGTAATACACACCCTTATGGGATTCATATGCTTCCATTTTAGATAAAATCCTAAAATATTCCATTATCAATCTTCTTCCAGTCAAACCCCTTGATGATTTTCACCCCAGGCCTAGTTGGTGCAAAGAAAATGACTTCTATGCTTATCATCATGTACTTGGGCATGATGTCAATATGAACTGATATTTTAAAGGTTTAGTTGAGAAAGTTTTAGACTAAGGGTAATTACAGTTATATAATCCTAATGATCCTCCTAATCATTCCATCGATATCTTTATGAAATAATTGCCTAACCATTCCTATATCTCTAATTTTGTACAAGTAAACTCAAGAAACACATTGGGTAATGAGACCCATGTGATAAGCATAATCCATGGTCAACTTATACCTACATAAGTTGGTAATGCTTTTGAATCATCTTATAAAATAACAAGGATCCCAGATGTCCTTACAGGAGATGTTTTCAAACCATATGAACTAGTTAGATTTGTTCCTAAAATTCACTCAAGTTTTTTATATTTCATTATTTGGGGATCTCTTGAGGAAACACTACCTAAGTCCATTCAAAGCAACCAATAGAGAATAAAGGATGAATAAACTATCAAGGGGATACTTTTTTGGATACCCCATAAGGTAAGCATTCTACTCCTTTACTCACTATAGAACCTTTACATAGCATACCCATTCCCTCTAGCTTACTCCCTCTTGAGATATTCGTTACATTACATCAACCAACTCCAAAACTAGCTTTCCTTATAGCTCAGGACAAGCCAAATCCTATAAAAATAGAAACTAAGGGAAATGTTTTATGAAGTGGAAATAAATGCCTTGGGGCATCAAGAGGTAAATCCTTACAACATCCACTGATATGAATTGATATCTTTTAAAAGGATATACCTACTACTTTCAACCAAGATCAAAAAAAGAAATTGGTTCTACCACCAATTCGAACTAAAGCATCCATATTGGGACCTTATCCTTCTATAAGGCCAAAATCCACCATTATGGAATCTTGTTTTAATAAATATATGTAGAGATGGATTACAAAGATGGTTAGATCAAGCATTAGTCATGAAAAACACAAATAATGCATAACTAACAATTTGGGCCAACCTATTCAATGAGGTTTGGAAATGATAATAAGAAGTAATTGAAATAAATCACGTATACCTATTACCTTCCCAAGATATTCCACCATCCAAAAGTGTCTCCAAGTATGTTTTCCCCCTTGATTTGGTGTTCTTGTCTTTGTCAACAATGGATTCCAAGCTCCTCTATCATCTCAAGATAACCATACATAATCTAGGATCATGATATGAAATCGGTAATATGCCTATCAATGAAGCTATCCTATTACAATAAAGAATTATCAAACTACACAAATGACTTATGGAGAGAATCTTGCATTATAAGTTTGCATAAATTAAGCTTAAAAATTATGTTATGTGCCCTCCTATTTATAAGATTTTGGATTTGATCAGGATCAACCATGACCATCCATCTCAAGATGAAGATGTGTGGCCATGCATTAATTCAATTATTTAAATAATATCCATAAATATCCTCATAAATATTTGTGAGGAAGAGGCATCAAAGATGTATGGTAGCCCATAAACCAGATATTTGTTGCATTTATGGGTTACGGATGCCACCCCATTGATCATGTCATTTGATGATGTAGATAATAGGAATCAATTTATAATTAAAAAATATTTAATAATTTCCATGGAATTATTATGTAAGCTCATAATTTGGTTTAATTTGCCTAAGTAAGATTGGTCAACTTACTGCAATTCTTTGGAAATTGGTCACCACTTAATCAAACTAGTCAAAATGTCATATTACTGGGTCATAATTTGATTAGAGAATAATTAGAAGGTAATTGTAAATGTGTATAGGCCATGATTCCACTTAAGATGTTGCTAGCACAAAATAACATAGGCACATGATGTGTGCATACGAATTAGAATAAAATAGTGATCTAGAGCACTAATATGCATTTTCATCATTTTGACTCAAAATTATTTGATGAAAGTTAATAATCATATAAAATGCATTGCCTCATTTAGGGATACATTAGTCTAAATTTTTCATTTGAGTGTAATTTGAGTAAGATTGATAATTTCAACATAATGGCGTTAGGACTTGGATGTCTACATTTTACCCCTGTTTAGGAAGGCATAGTGAGACATTCAAGTGAAATAACATATTTTCAAATAAAAGAGTTGTATAGAAGAAATTTGAAGTGACCCATGATGCCCCCTCAAGAGGACACACTAGGATGAAAGAGAAGGATGGACTCTTGAAAAGAGACATAAAATGAGATTAACCTATGGAACAGATTAAATCCAAATGAGCTAATGCTTTCATGCATTGATTCCATAAATAATCAAAATATAATTAGAGTTATAATGGGCCCCAAAAATGGAGGTAAAGGGAAGGATACAATCCAAAAATAGAAACACCACACTTTGAACACACCCAATTTGAGGGTGTAAGCTACGTTCTTCAAAATTAACCAATATCGAGACAAGTTGCACATTAAAATATTTCCAGAATGAGGGCAAAAGTCCACAGAGCTTAAAATTAGAAGAAAAAGAGAACATGTCTCCAAAGAAAAGAAATAATAATGTGCTCCTACAGAGAAAATAAGATCATGATAAGCAATTTTGCCCTAGTAGGGAGAATTTTGATCATTGATAAAGAATATCTTGCCCCTATAGGGTTGATTTGATTCAATGATTGGTTCAAATGTTGTGCCCTAACATGGGAAAATTGGCAAGAAATAGGTCAAGGATATAACCTAAAAACATATATTAAAGATGAGAGGGAACCAACATATATGTGATGGTATAATTGATGTAAAATCCATAAAAAACTAGGCATACAAGGGATACACAAAGTGATGAAAGAGATGACAATAAGAATGAAGGTGGTTGAGCTGACACAAGATACATCATATATCTAATCATTACCTACATATTCTAAATGGACTTCAAGCCAATTTAGTTCACCTAAAAATGGGAGAAAATGTAATGATGGATGAAAAAAATGACCATAGGTTCGATTAGACTCATGATGTATGCCAAGAGATGCACGTCTTGCATAGATTCAGAGTGCTAAACCTATTGAGACTAATTTATGCATAGTGGTATTGAGAGCCATTCATCAAAGATATATTGACGTTAAGAATTAAATATAAAGCACAAAGTGTTTTCCATAGTAAAATAAATTAGGCATCATAAGTATGAATAACCTATAATGACATTGCATTTCAATTTCACGGAGTCGGTTCAAATGCGAATACTTATAACTAAGGATAATGGTAAAAATGACCAAAACCAAAGTTAAAACCATTTACATTTAAACAAAAAACAAAGATGTAAAAGAATACATAAATGAACATAATGTAAGATTAAGATATCAATAATAGATACTTAAGTAGGAACAAGAATGTATAAAAATAAAGAAAGAACATATTAACAACATGAGATCAAGATATAAAAAATCAAGATCTATGTGTACCATCAAGATGTACATGGAAAAGAAAACAAAGAAGCAAGATAAAATAGGAACACAAAATAACAAGAAAAAATAATGAGAAAAAATAAATTAAAAGATAAGAAAGCACAACAAAACACCAATAAAGATCAAATAAGCACACACAAACTTGAGTAAGTCACAAATGTTAGTGCAGTTTAAAAAAAATACTCATGTATGTGTAGTAGAGTGTTACTCTCCATAATAACGTAACAAGAAAAAGGACACAAAGTTTCCTCCAAATGATAGGGAAACAATGCAAAATAAAAAAGGGGGAAGAGAAGAAAAAGAAGGGGGTGGTCGAGCTGACTCCAGATATATAAAACAAGTGGATGTTGCCTAGATGTTCCATGGAATCATGTTATAACATGAACTTTATGCCAAATGTGGTTCTCCCAAGAAGTGTGATAGAAGACAAGATGATGACCAAAAAACATTATTAATGTTGTAGAAGAATAGGAAGATGAAATTATCTCACAAAATGGCAAGTCAGAATGACAAGTGAGAAATTACTTGCAAAATGACAAGAGAGTGAGATATCATGGGATGAGAATATAAAAAAGTATAAGTCTATGTTTTTTTTATTTTCAATCATTTTTATAATGTTTTTGGTGTTTTTTTTATAAGGAAAAAAATGGAATATTAACAAAATAATACGGTTCTCATAAGAATAGTTTAGGGCTTAACTTAGATGAGGAGATGCACATCCATAGGTAAGAATCCAAATAATAGCTAAGCTATTTGAAATGGCCCATGATCACAAATAGGCAAGAGTGAGGATCCTACCAAGGAAAAAATGCCTACCAAACAATAGAAAAATAATAGAATAGTACATAGCATGAGATAAAATCTGAAGAACCATGCAGCAGGTAAAAATTGTATGCTACAGTTTATATGTACACTTATCTATAAGATAAGTTACAAAAAACTATTTCATGTTGAAATAATTTTTAGAATTGGTGTTGATTGTGCTCAAAATTCCTATGAGTCATAATTAAGATCATAATTGGTCAAGGGATAAAATTATTCAGGTTACAACAAGCCCATGACATAAAAAAATGTGGTTCTCAAAGAGAATAGTCCAGAATGAATATGGTATAAATAATGTGGTTCTCAACAAGAATGGTCTAGAGTGCCAATGGTCTAAATTTTTAACCATCCATAATTGAATAATATATCTCCAGTAAGAGTAGTCTAGGGTAATGTAAAGAATATGGTCCATAAGAAGACATTCTAAGATATAATGGTAGGATAAAATTCTTCATCACAAGTTACCCCCAAGTAAGGGGTCTTATATACAATGGTTTAATCGACTATTCAAGAATAGATCCTCTTAAAATGTATAATGTTCATGGGTTCTGGAAGTTCTTCACCATTTAGGGTTGCCAGTCGATATGATCCTGATCTATAGTTTATTGTGATAACATATGGTCTCAACCAATTAGGTTAGAACTTACCTTTTTTCTTTCATTTAGAATTTGTGTACTTTTGGTTCTATTTCAAGACCAAATCACCAATCTCAAACTACTGATGGATAATGTGCTTGTTATAACTTCTTCATAATATATTCTAATAGGCTTGTAAATTTACTAGGGTATCCAAATGCTTACCATCAAGAAGTTCTAGTTCTTGTAACTATGAGACTATATTCCTCATCATCTTCAATATTCTCCAATGATACTCACAATGATGGTAGCTCGATATCAATTTGGATAATAGCTTTAGTGCCATAAATAAGGGAGAATGGAGTGGATCTTGTAGGTGTTCGATGACTTGTTCTATAAGACTAAAGGGTAAGAAAGATTTGCAACTGCCAATTACAACCAATGTCATTGAAAATCTTCTTTAAACTGGCTAAAATAGTTTTTTTGATGCATCAATTTACCTATTACCTTGTGGGTTATATGGAGTGGAATTCTTGTGCCTGTTTTTAAATTTTTCACAAAGGTCTTTTACATCTCTATTTACAAAGGTTCTATTATTATCAGATATAATGCATGTTGGGATGCCATATCAATAGATGATATGGTAATGAAATAATTTGGTTATCTACTTCTTGGTGACTTAAGTGAGAGGAATAACCTCAATCCACTTAGTAAAGTACATAGTTGCAATCAAAATGTGCTTATATCCATCTAAAGATGTCAAGTTTATTTCGTAATGAGATCGGGGCCCCAAGTAGAGAATAACCATGGTGTTGTGATTGACTATAGTGGTAAGGAAGGTGAGTGTATCAAGTTTCCATGTTTTTGACACATGATACAATTCCTTACATAATTTTAAGCATCAGTCTCCATTTTTGGCTAATAATAGCCTATTCTGAGGATATTCTTTGTTAAAACTACATCATTGGTGCGGGCCCCACGCATTCCTTCATGAACCTCCCTCAATGCTAGTTTAGATTGTACTAAAGATAAATAATGAACAATCATTCCATCATAGCCTTTATGATAAATCATGTTTCTAAGGAGGGTATAATAAGATAAAGAGTGAAGAAATAGTTTATGTCTATTATTGGATAAGTCAACTAGGAAAATGTGACCATGGAAGTAGTTATTAAAATATTGAAACTGTGGCAGTTTAGGTGGGGGATTGGGACCAACAATGCTACATACCATTTATAAATCTATAAATACATGTGTAGTTTGTATAAGGTTTTCAATCAAAAATTGATACTCTTTAGCACTGCCATCAATCTGTATCATGGATATAATCATCACCATTATGTCAACTAATCTATTGTTTGCTCTTGGTACTTATTCAAATTTTATAGATTTAAAATAAACCTTGAGGTTATCGATAATGTGCTTTTAAGGAAAAATCTTGTTATCTCTAGTTTGATATTTATCAATGGTTTGATTGATGATCAAATCTGAAATCACCATAAACCCTTAAACTCTGAATATCCCACTATATGGCAAGGCAAAGTCTAGTAATCAATGCCTCACACTTAGTCATATTGTTGGTATAATGAAATTATATATGAAATGCCTTGGGAATAATAACCCCATGTAGTGTAATCAATAATATTCCATCTCTAGATCTAAAAAGTGTAAAGGATCCATAAAAATATAACCTCCATTGTTCAGGTTCTTGCGATCCTTGTTCTTTTTCCATAATAGAATCATCTAGGAAGTCAAATTTGAGATGTTGAGTATCTTAAATAGGGGCCTCTGCAAGTTGATCAGAAATAACCTACCCATTTATTGCTTTCTAATTATGATACTCAATGTCAAATCCACTTAGGATCATGATCCATTTATCCATGTATCCTTGAAGAGCTACTTTAAATAATAACAATTTGAGAGGATCCACCTTAGCGATGATAATATTTTTATTATTCAACATATAATGTCATAAGTTTTGGGTAGAAAACACCATAGATAAACATGCCTTCTCAATAAGAATATAATTATGTTCATAATCCACCTGTGCATAACTTAAATAATAGATTGCATGTTCTTTATCTTGATCATCACGTTGGGCCAAAAGCACCCCTAATACATGCTTAGTTGCTAATATGTTAAGAAGAAATGGTCTTCTAAGTATTGGTGGTCTCAAGACTAGTGGATTAGCCAAAAATTTCTTGAGATTAATAAATGATAAATGACAATATTCATCCCATTGAAATGTAACCCCTTTCCTCAAGAGATGGGTAAATGGGTCACACTTATCTACCATTTGAGAAATGAACCTGCGTATAGACTGAATCTTTCTTTATAGGATTCATAGCTATTTAAATTTAGAAGGTGGAGGCATTTACGTAATGGCCTTGAATTTTGAAATATTAACTTTTATCCCTCTTTGCGATACAATAAACCCTAGAAATTTCCCTAAAGTGATAGCAAAGTCACACTTATTAGTATGCAAGGAGACTTTATATTCATGAAGCCTCTCAAATATTCTCCATAGGACATTAGGATATCTAACTCTTGTTCTTGATTTTACTAGTATATCATCAACATAGTGCTCACCAATATCATGCATCATGTCATGGAAGATGATAGTCATGGCATGTTGCTATGTGGCACCAGCATTCTTCAAGCCAAATGGCATGACTTGGTAACAAAATGTTCCACATGGAATGGTGAATTTAGTCTTGTGTTGATCTTCTTCGGCTATCTTGATTTGATTTTATCCAAAAAATCCATCCTTAAGGGATAGAATCTCATACCCAATAGTTGAGTCGACAATCATATCAATGTTGGGTAGAGGAAAATCATATTTAGGGTATGCTTTGTTGATGTCTCTAAAATTAGTACAAATATGTATACCCTATGTCTTTTTACTAATTATAACTATGTTAGATATCTATTCAGATTAGTCTAGTGGTTTAATGAAACCTGTTCCTAGTAACTTTTCAAATTCTGGTTTAACTAATAGGGTGATGCATGGATGCATCTTCCTTAATGTCTACTTGATTGGCTTGGCATCAAGATGGACCAAAATAAGATGTAGAACAAAATTAGGGTTTAATCATGGCATGTCAGAGTATTCCCATGCAAATATGACAATATAATCCTTCAATAATGTGTTCACATTCTACTTAAATAAGGGAAGGTCTAAGATAAACAATATCGGGATCATTGTATGTTCCCAAATTCACTTTTTTTATGTTTTCTACAGGGATTGTGGATCCATCTTAAATAATTTTAGGCAAGGTGTGATTTTGATCATCTTCTTCTGCTAAAGATTCTTGCTTTTCTTCCCAAAGCTCTAGATAGTGTGATGAATCAAAATCCACCATCTCAAATAAAGGTTAACTAGAATATACCTCTATAAACTTAAGAGTAAGATGCTAAAAAAATTGTTTTTGTTATAAAGAGATACTTGTACTAGCTATAAATATAAGACTTGATGGACCTTCTACATCATTAGGGGATGAGAATCTTTCTCACTAGAGAGCACCTAGAATAGGTTTTCACTCAAGGGCTCATCTTTTTCTTTACTTTTTCTTTGATCAATGAATACCTCAAATAGGTTTTCACCCAAATATCTTGATGTTTTATCTTTATTATGACCAATAAAGTTTTCCTATTCTCTAATGTAGGTATAAGGATCCAATGAAAAATCAAAGCCTTGTTTGTGATCACCAATGGACAATTCATATCTTAAGCCCATGTATTCTGCAGTTGATTCTTCATTCTAAAATTCTTCAAGGCATATGACCAAATTTTTTTAGTCCTAATTAATGAGTTTGGGATGGAAAAGGCATAAAGGGTAATGAGGTTATAATTTAGTAAGGGAAGCTATAATAGAATGGGGTTATACTTCAGGAAGGGAAGCTCTAATAGAAGGGGATTTTACTTTCATATGGGAAGTTCCAATAGTTAAGGTAATAATGGCATTTTTATCAAATAAATATGAGTCAACAAGCTCATCAAAAAAGATTTAATGGGATGCTATGTCACTTCTAGGACTCTCATTGTTAGTCAATTTAGAAGAATCACTATATAAAGTAATGAGGTCACCCCCTGGTGATATAAATCTGAAACCATGATTCCAATTAATTACTTTAGTTGATTAGGGTTCTAGGATTTCGTATGCTTATGGGCCAAAGTCTTTTCCTATATAATCAAGGTAATCTATGATCTGATTAGGGATAAGATACTTGGAATTCTAAAAGCAATCAGTAAGGCCTTCAAAATATAACTAGTGTCCTTCAGTAAAAGCCTCTTGATGCTATTTTGGTGATGTAGTAGGTACAAGTACCACATGTGGTTTTTACTAATGTTTCCTCTATTGCCAAATCAAGGTGGGTCTATTTGGGTTCTTGGAAGGTTTGGGATTACCAAATTTTTTAGGAGACTTAGGTAACTTCATAACATGAAATCCATCCTTAAGATGGTATGTGGAAATGACTACATCTTATATAACAACCTATCTTGTAAGAGCTACAAAAAATGGATCAGCTAAAGTGAAATCAAGATCACTAGGGTTGATATAATTGGATGGATGTGGATGCAAAAATATTTCTTTGTTCTTCTTTTTAATGAATTTAGAACCTGGATAATATTTATAAATATAGAACTCAGCCTCAAGGTGTTTACAATACTGATAAAGTTAATAATCGGTGGGAATAGAATCTCTCAATCCCATCATGGAGAAACTTAAGGAACTGATGCAAGGTGTATGGAACAACCTATGCTTCATAGATCCAAGGATGATTAATAATTATGTTATAAGGTAGTTCAATGTCCACAATATGTAATAATGTGTGGTGGAAAATAAACCCAATAATGATTGGTAACTAAATAGTACCTATAGACTCTCACTTGACATTGTCATAAGCCTTGATGGTGATCATCTTTGGCTGAATGTATTACACAGTGTAGCCCAATCTTTGTACTAGCTTAAAAGATATGATGTTTAGCCTCAAACCATTGTCTATAATAACCCACTTGATCTGATGGTTTTCAATGAATACCTCAATGTACAGTGGGTTGTTATGGCTGGGACCAAGGGTAGACATGTCTTTTTAATCAAACGTCACTTGTTGAAATGAAGACAAATGTCCTACTAATGTTTGTAACTATTCAAGATTTATATCATTTGTAATAGTGGATTTTTGAAAAAGGTTGTTCAATATAGTTATATGGACTTCAGATGTACGCAATAGATCCAAAATGGGAAATATGCATATGGGTTGTACTAAGTTGGTATGATAGATTATAATGATTTTCAATAATAAAGTTGGCTTAGCCTTGTCTGGCATAGTATTCAGCTTTAGATCCAATGACAGAATATTCCCATTGGGTTCTATGTTGGAAGAAGAGGGAGAAGAGCCCTGGAGATAAACTTGTGAGTATCTAGTTACGATTGCACAACCTAATGGTGGAAAGGAACCAGTATAATCAGAAGATGAACTCAAAGGGCCTTGGAGGGTGACTCATGGGCATTTAGTTGTATTGGATCAATTTTGCATCGGTAAGGAGACATTATAATTAGAGGAAGGATTTTGTCCAGGAATAGTAACCCATGCAAATGGAGTCACAATAGAATTGTGCAAACTCAATGTGATATTTCTAGAGGGAGAGGGTGTTGATCCTATAATAATGGGTCCCATACTATGAGGAAAATGAGATGTTTCATGTGATTTGATAGTAATAGTGGTAATGTGGGCTGTAAAAATGTGTCCCATAGTGTTGTTATAATTTTAAGGCATGTTGTTGTAACCCAATTTATTAGCATGGTTATTATGATCCTAATTATGATCATATTGATTAGTATTTTGACCCTAATTCTAGTTCTATCCTTAGTTTTGGTTGTTCCTTAGTAGTTGTTGATTATGTCAAGGAAAGGTGTCTTTATAGATTCCCATATCTTGATTAGTGTCTTATGGAGCTAGTTTAATCTCAACTTTTCCACTCTTAATTAGATCTTCAATAATATGTTATAATTGGATGCAGTGATAAGCACCATGACCTAAAACATGATGGAAGTTACACCATTCATTGTCCTTATATCAATCTAGTTTTGGTTGATCTATAGTAAATGGCCGTGGTACTAGCCATACAATCAGGTTATCTACTACAAGCTTTTATAATACCATCTCAACTGGTTTTCCCAATTTACTAAAGACTCTAAATTTTCTATGGAATATCCTCCATGGAGGAGTTATTTTCAAATTAGGTGGTGGATTATGGGGAGCTAATTCAACATTTAGAGTTGATGGAGCATGTACCATTTGTACATGTATTACTTCAGTTACCCCATTTCCAACTAGGTTTTTTTTTGTTAAAACCTTTATGTTTCTCTTACACAACTATTTACACTGGTGATTGGGTCTGATTTGACATTTGACCCTACATGAAAAACTTGACAAGGCCTTTAACAATAAGTTCATTCTAAATATTCACCCCTTTATCTATAATCTCCTCAAATGAGTTAGCATAATCAATTCATAAATTGTGTGTGACCTTAGGATGTAAGTTTTATGTAAAAATTTCTGATAACTTTTTGTCTATATTATTATGTTGAAAACAACCCACTAATGCTCTTTACCTTTTTAGATATGCCATGAAACTTTATCCATCATGTTGTTTGGATTTGCACAAGTCAATAATGATCAATTCATGCTCAATATTTCATGAGAAGTGTTTGACAAACTTTTTTGATAAGTTGTTCTAATCTACAATCGATCCTATGGGTAACTTAAGTAGCCAATCTAAAGCTTGTCTTGCTAAACTTCATTGAAAAAATCAAAGTAAGTACATGCTACTATAAGCAACATCTTAGCATAATAAAAAAATTCCTAAATGTGTTCATGTGGGTCTCCCTTTCCTTTTTATTTTTCGTACTTAGGTGCCTCAAAATGAGATGGAAATGTGACTTGTAAAATTCTTAAATCAAATGGATATGGACATATCTCATCAAATTTATATTTATTAACTCTATTATTTGTATCCAATCATGACACAATCTCTTCCATGGAGTTCCACTCATGCATTTTAGGTTCATGCATGGGTGCAATATATTGTTATTAGGGAGGTATGTGCCCCTATTGTTATTGGGGTGGAATGTGCCCTTGTTGTTGCAAGGATTTTTTAGGGATATACACCCTATGATCTATGACTTTGTTATGATTTATTCCTTGAGTAGAGTAAATAAGCCATTCATTCTTGGGTTGTAAAACATTTCTTGAATTCAGCTATCTTGAGTTATACATATTCTATTGATTTCAAGGAGTTCATGGTGTATTCACCAATGTGTGTTGGTTGAGATGAACTAGCCAAATTGTCTTGAGGGATCTCCTCAATGTGTACTGAATGTTTTGATCCTTGAGTCCATAAAGTGACAAAAGTTTGTAATGGTTGAAAAAGGTATGTTAAGTGTATGTCAAAACATTTTATACAACCTCTTGTGTCTTATTTTGTTCATTTAAGAAACCTTGATCTATCGTTGTTGTGTTCTCAATCATAGTTTATTGTGTAGGATCAACCATATTTATTTATTCCTTAGAGGCAGCATTGTGGATTGAAGTATCAACTAGAGAGTCATTTAAGTCCATGATAATTTGGTCTACATATCATTGAATTATTTTCTTAATCTTGGTCACAAGATCTTGATCAGTTGGCTTTGACTCTATCAGTTTTTCCTTGTCTTTTCTAGAAGAAGGTATATTTGTTGTTTTAATGTTTGTAAAATATTGCTCTTGCTACTGTTCTCCTTCTCTAACTAAGGTTTTTTATTTTTCCATAAGAAAGTCTCAAGTTAATCTAGCAACAAATTCCATCAACCTAAGGATGGCTTCATCTTTGTCCTCTTGGGGTTGGTATTCAAGATAATCATATTTAGATCCTACAGTTGTTGGGATGTCCTAAAAAATAATGAAATTGTCTTGACCATCATAATAATGCTCCTCCTCATAGATAGGGCCATAAGAGACCTCACTATGAGTATACCTTTGAGCCATGTCTAAAGAGGGGTTTCTCTACATTTGACCAGATTTTGGAATATGTTTACAAATGTTTAAATAAGGTATGCATTTTGAATTTTTATAAACAAATGACAAGGTACCAAATATACTATAATAAAAATGAGGGTGGTGTAGTACCAAACACAATTATAAGAATGTGTTCATGAAATGACTCAACCTTGGGTTGGGTTAAAATCATATAAATTAGAAGAGGGTATGTTAACTCAAAAACTTAGAGGGTAACTAGTACACTAAAATGTAGATTTTTGTGATACATCAATAACATAAAATTTAGGTAAAATTTAAAGAGTTACTACTAAGAAATTGCATTAAATCCCTTAAGATTTGAAAGGTGATAATGTGAACTAAAAAACTTAAGATGTGAAAACATGCAAGAATTCCTAAGTATAAAACTAGAACCAAATGGGTGGCACAATGTCACCACATGGTAACAGAATGGTTATATAGAATATGTTCTAGAACTTAGAGTGTGAGTGATACACTTTATGACCTAATTTCACAATGATCTAATGATGATGAGTCTATAAATGGACTTTAATCCAAATGAGAAATTGAACCCATGTTAACTCAAGTCAAGTGCAAAATGGTAAAACCAAGTTAACATGTTAACCTAGAACTTAGAAAGGTGTAGTTTCAAATTTAAATTATCAATGAAGGACTTAAATATTTTAGAAAGTGGTTTAGAATCAAATGGGTGGCATAACTGTGCTAATTAGATAATGCAAACACAATGTTTAAGATGACAATTTTGAACAAAGCAAAAATGATTTTGACTTAGACAAAGTAATGCCTCCATATTCAAGAAATGGTAGACAATGTGTTTGGTTTGACATTTGTTTACAATAAATTTTTGACTCAAATCAATACCAAGTAAGTAAAGACAAAGATAAATATAACTAGGTAATCATTATAGGCCCTAAATTGACAAGGTTGCTTTGTATTGTTGAAATATATTTTTATATGTGTACTTGGGAGGAAATTAAATGTTAATCCAAAATAAAAGTGCATTAATTGGTAGGGTATTTTACACCCCCCTTCTCCCAAGAGATAATATGATGACATGGAACTTTGGGTATACCTTGCATCAACAACACTCCATGGCAAGTGGGGTTGTCTAAAACTTACAATTTATGACCATTTAGATGGTCACAAATTTGGATAAAAAAAGGGATGTAACACATCAATAGGATCCACATCAACTAGCTTGTTGTGAAAAGGTCTTATCATTTTCACAACCACTACATTCATCAATTGCTTAGTGTAGTATGATGTCCTAATTGAACATACATTTCGAGCTATCTTACTATTAATGAATATGGTTTAACCACTCAAACCATCATTCCAATGGGGTGATACCAATTTATATAACCACCTCCCACCCCCTCCCCCCTGTCCCCCTACCCCCCCATAGAGAGGGATTGAAGTCAATGCTGAGAGATGAAACCCTAGGTTAAATCTTCCCTAAGGAACTCATGAAGAGGATTTGAACTCCCCTCCATAATCTAAATACATAAATTAAAAGATATATAGAAAGGCTTTAGGGTCATTTTAAAATCACCCAAACCATATGAGTTTTGGGGAGAACCTAGACAACTTTATTTTTACACTTTAGAAAAAGACATAATCACAATGAAAAGGCACTTTTGGTCACCCAAGTTCCCTAAAGGGGATGGGGGGAGAGCATACACATACCTTCTAATTTATTCAAATAATCTAACAATCAAGTGATAGATGATTTACATAAAATAAAACACTTCAAAAATTGTAAATTTAAGTGAACATTGAGTTTTATAACACCAAATTCAAAATGTGTAAGTGAATTTTTTGGCCCCTTGGCCTTAGTTTGAAAAAAAATTGAAAAAAATTCACAGTATAATCAAATATACCATGTAAACTTGCTTTTAAATACCAAAGGGAAGGTTCCTAATTATTTTTAAACATCAAAAGGAAGGTTAAAAATACTTAATTGTGCCTTAAAAAACACTCTTTTGCATAGGCCTTACATAAAAAGTTAGAGAGTCTTGTTTAGATTTGAATAACAATTGAGTTTGGGACAAGAATTTTTGAAAAACATGCTCTTAGGGTTCTCTATTTTAAACACATAAAGACCGATGTTGGTCACTATTGACTGTTATCGGTTGATGCAAGACCGTTGTTAGTTGTAACTTAATTATGGCTGATTGAAAATGATTGATAATGATCACCTATGAACCCTTAGGCATGAAAATATTTTGACAAAAACACACTTATTAGACTTGTTAGGATAAAATATTCAAAAGAGAAGCTTTTGGATCAAAAATAATGTTCAAAATAGAGACTTAGAAATTTAATTTGACCATTACAAACCTGAATAAAGCTCAAAAATGTAAATTATTAGCCATGTTTCCCCTATAACAAAATTGATAAAAATCAGGCAAGACTGATATCAATTACATAAAATATACATATGTCATTGTGTGACCTTTTTATCAATAAAAAACATCAAACACATGGGAAAATGAGCTTAAAAATTAATGTTAAAGTTATTTTTAGTGACTCCTAAGGAAATGTAAAATTGCCAAAGTGTCTTATTTTCTTAAGAGGGATGCATGGTCCCACTGGGTGTGAAAATATGTAGAGATGGATTATAAAGATGGTTAGATCAAGCATTTGTCATGAAAAACACAAATAATTCATAAATAACTAACAATCTAGGCCAAGCTATTCAATGGGGTTTTCAAATGACAATAAGAAGCAATTGAAAGAAATCACATATACCTATTACCTTCCCAAAAGATTCCACCATCCAAAAGTGGCTCCAAGCATGTTTTCCCCCTTGATTTGGTGTTCTTGTCTTCATCAACAATGGCTACCAAGATCCTCCATCATCTCAAGATCACCATGTATAATCTAGGCTCATGATATAAAATCACTAATATGCCTATCAATGAATCTATCATATTACAAATAAAGTATTATCAAACTACAAAAATGACTTGTGGAGAGAATCTTGCATTATAAGTTTACACAAATTAAGCTTAAAAATGGTGTTTTATACCCTCCTATTTATAAGATTTTGGATTTAATCAGGATTAACCATGACCATCCATCTCAAGATGAAGATGTGTGGCCATGAATTAATCCAATTATGTAAATAATATCCATAAATATCCTCATAAATATTTGGGAGGAAGAGGCATTAAAGAGGTATGGTATCCCATAAACGTGATAATTTTTGCATTTATGGCTTATGGATGCCACCCCATTGATCATGTCATTTGATGACATAGATAATAGGAATCAATTTACACTAAAGAAATATTCAATAACTTCCATAGAATTCTTACTTAAGCTCATAATTTGTTTTAATTTGCTTAATTAATATTAATCAACTCAGTGTAATTCTTTGGAAATTGGTCACCACTTAATCAAACTATTCAAAATGTCATATTACTGGGTCACAATTTGACTAGAGAAGAATTAGAAGGTGATGTTAGATTCATACTGACCGTGATTCTATTTAGGATGTTGTTGACACAAAATAACATAGGCACATGATGTGTGCATATGAATTAAAATAAAAGAGTGATCCAAAGCACCAAAAGTAATTTTTGTAATTTTAACTCAAAATGATTTGATCAACATTAATAATCACATAAAATGCATTACCCCATTTAGGGATATATTAGCCTAAATTTTTCATTTGAGTATAATTCAAGTAAGATTAACAATTTCAACATAATGTTTTTAATAATTATATGTCTACAATATATAAAAATGATCTTCCCACAATAATAATGCTAATACATAATCCCCTAAATCTTTATTACACTAATAATCTCAGTGTAAGGTCTTATTCCAAACCTAAGGTACCCTTTGTTGGAAATATTTGAATAATCAATGTAAGAAATCAAGACATGAATGTAATCCTCATGGTAATGCCTCAAAATGTCAAAAAAACTAACCAAGATCCATTATGGGGGTCTTATTCTAAGATTTTCGATCAACTCCTTCAAACCTCCTTTATCACACTATCACCTATAAAGCATGTTTACCCCCATACTTAAAAATTGGCATGGTATCATGAAAATAAGAAATGTGATTACCATTTAATAACGAGCTATGATACCAAAAGTTATAACATGTTGAAAGTTTAATATGTGATTTATTAGTAGAGGATGATCTTTTATAAGAATATTTTGGTCATGATTATCATCATAGTCAATCTACTTGAATCACAACCACGCTAGGAACTAGTACATTACCGAAAGGGTCAGAACAAGATTCAAAAAAGGAAGATAGAACCTTTGGGAAAACTTAGTATCAACCCTTCTTAGACCCTCTAGACTCAGATGAATTTAAAAACACAACAAACCAACCATTATTCCAAATAGATGTGATACACATAGCCACTCGATCCCAAAACAAAATTTATCAACAAGGTGGTTTTGAACTCTCCACATGTCACCTAAAGGGATACCTAGGGATACCTAACCTTGAATATAGAAGTGATGGTGTTTCCTATGGAGCATACATATAGTTTAATTTCTATACACATAAGAATATAAATATGATTTATTTTATCATTACTTGAAGCAACAAATATAATTTTACTATATGTGCTCTCACCAACTTGTCTCTACAACATGAAGTGCTGGGGAGATACTTTCTCTTGGGACACAAATGAAACATCAATCATAGGTTGTTGGGATCCAACTAGGGTACCCATTTCATCTCTCATTATCTATACAAGAAATAAATAAAAGAGTTCAATTATGAATCAATTAAAATTTAAGCCATTTTAATATAAAATTAAATTATTCCTTCTACATACAAAGAGATAGATAATAAAATGGAATTATAAGGTTGATTGTAGTGTTATCATCACATTGTATTAGTATAAATGGGGTGATAATAGTGTTTGTCATGTCATATATACAAAAAAATAATGAAAGATGAATTATAAATTACTAATTACTTTCAAATTTAATTTCCCAACCTGAGTGTAGGGTACTATAGTGGTAATCACAGTCTCAACAACATAATATAAAATAGGTGGGGTGCCTAAATTATTGGATATCATCTATACAAATAAAAAATATGAAAGAATTAAAATATTAATCAATTAATTAAACATTAATCAAAATATAAACCTAATAAATTCATTTACATGTACACTAAAAACTATAACTAATTACATGTGTGAATACATATGGAGAAGCAAGTAAATCATATATATTTGGTTTTGTGTTGACCTAAGGAAATGAAGCAATTGAGTAAGGCATATATTATTGTATACTAGTGTCCTGAGATGCTTAATCAAATGCAAATATAATATATTGTTGTGTACTAGTGTCTGGGGGTATTGAAGCAATTGTAGATGGTATATTTATAGATGCAACCCGTATATGTCTAACCTAATAGGTGGTCTAGTACACTTCCTCCCACATGATGTGTGATTATGTGCATGAACTTTAGGATGCTTGATATCTATGTCACCACCTGATTTACTAATAATATAAGGGACTCTACTAGATATGCCACCACATATAGCCTTTGTATAACTCCTTCGTGTATGCATCCCATGGTTAATCACAACATATGTGAGGATAATAACTACATGAAGGGTGTCGATATATGTACTAAAATTCATAGTTTTTTTGGAATGAAAGTATGTGTTATTGTCCATGTATTTTCTTGTTAGTGGTTTTTTTAGTTTCGGTCTTGGTTGGCACTAGGTCTCTCAAGTGAAGACCCACTCCCCTATTTTTGGAGGCTTTCATGTCAAAATAATTTGGGATTTATCATAACAAACTCAAAGTAAAGTTTTCTCATAAATTAAATGGAACCTCATTATTATTTCGTGGAGGTCTATCAAACACCATCCACCACCATTCCTAAAATGTTTTTAAATTTCTGCATGAACACACCAATCAATAATAATGTGTTTGAAACTCATTGGTGGTGTTTTATTTTAATTTATTCACATGATTATTTATCAGGATAATATTCTTTCAATACATCTCTTTGATGTAGCAATTCATCAAGTTGGGTAGTGGAATTTCACACTTTGTTGTGAATCACTTCTAATATATCAACAAGTGAATTGCAAGCATTGCATTTTGAAGAGTCATACAAATTATTGATGATAATTTACAATTGTTAAAAATTTGAATTATATTTTTGATATAATCCAATGTTTTCTTCTATGAAGTCAAAATGTTGGGGGTTTTCAAGTTTTTGTTATAGGTTTTATTTAAATAATGGGTCTATCAAATCAAGTATATAAATTTATAAAAATAAACATTTATATTAGTTTTTATTCAAACAAAGATTTCATGAGAAAAATGTAATATTAATTTAATTATCTTCTTTCCTTGTGATTTTTATAAAAATTTCATTTTAAACCCTACACTTGCCATAGGAGAAAAGCAACATACCTGGGACCCTAGTATGACTATGGAATCTTGGTGGGGAGTGATTGGAGACCAATAACATGCATGTATTTTTTTTCTCTTATGTCAAGAACTTGAAGGTTTTTAAAAAAACTAAAACTTGGGTTTGTATGCTAGGGAATTTTTTATTTTTTAACAAAGTGTTTACACCCTTTGTGAAAAATGGTATGCACCTTGTGGGGTTAGTGATGACCCTTAACTCCTACCTTTATTTTTTTTAAAAATGGTATGCATCCTTTTAAAAGGGGTTCTGACCCTACTTTAAAATGAATTTTTATTTTTAGGAATGGCCCCTTTTTTTCCCCAAATGTTTTTCATTCACCCATATGTGTTAATAAATGTAGTGTGTAAGGCATTAGTGAATTTTTTATTATATTAATCTAGGTTCACCCAAGTGATTTCAAAATTTAAATATTGGTTAAGATGGTTCATAGGGAATAAAGAGAAACTAAATTTATTATTTCTAAATATAAATATGTGATAGTGTGGTCTTATGAGGGCATAAAAATATTTGTTCCTTGAGTCAACTCATATAATCCCACTCAATGAAGGCATCAAACATTTTAGTATAAGACAAAGGCTTGTGAATACAATTTTTGAAGCCATGATATAAAAATAATTTCAAAACTTGATATTTGTCAAAATTGATTGTCCCATTAAACACTCCACTTGGGTATTTAATTTACTACTTTTCTAAAAGAAAAGTGAAGAAATAAAATTGTGCATGGAAATTAGAAATCTAAGTATATCATTTGACAAAGACAACTACTCTTTTTAGACCATAAATAAATTTTTAAAAAAAGTGAGTGGCTCTAAAATAAAATATATTATCATTCAAACATCTCTTACAATGTTATACTGAAACTAAATGAGGATATTTAAGTGTTGACAATTCCATCTAAAGGTAATTCGTTCTATCCCTACAGTCTTCTATTTATTTAGTATATTCCATCTAAAGATAACTTTGGGTAGACATTGACTTGACAACTTTAATTTTTTTTGAAGTCCAAAATATTTTGATAGGCAAGTATAAGATCATCAAGTGATTTTATGACATGGTTGATTCCATGGGGGAAGTTAAGCCACATGTCTCCACGCAGTACCATATAGGAAGGGTGGCCTCTTTATCCACAAGGGAATATCATATTAAATTCACTGTAAACAAGCAATTTGGTAAGTGAAAATTCATCAAGAAGCCACCGTATCTAAATGATGGATGTATTAATTAGGCATATAATGATGTAACAAAACTAAATTATAAATTACAGTATCAAGCTTTATCCCTATGGCACATTTTAAGGTGTTTTGAGCCCAAGAAATAAAAATAGTATAAAGAGTTGAAGAGTGTAAAACGGTAGTTTTGTTACACACCTATTCATGAGAAATCATGATAAAAGGGAACACATCAATTAAAATTAGTTTTAATGGGTTTTAAATGAAAACATGCTTAAATTTATCATACACCAACACCACATATTAAGGTTTCCCTCCTTATCCTTAGGGGATAACTCCAAATAATTTAGTTGGCAAGGGAAAGATTATCAATAATCCATAGCCGTAACTCTACATGCTTGATGTCATCATTATGCATATAAAATATTTCTAACCCTAAATCCTAACATGAATAATCAAGATTTATCCCATAAGGCATGTTGCATAGGGTATTGATCCAAGAAATAAAGATAGTAATCAAAGCTAAATAGAGTAAAATGCTAATTTCATCATGTCCCTCCTCATTTTTTACAACCTTAGAAATGAAGCTAGAGAATTTAATTTAAGCTTATTAAAATTTCACATCAAAGGTAGTAAGCCATTGGAGAGTATATCTCAATGAAAAATTACTCTAAATTTATATCAAGGCATACACATTCCATGAGAGGAAATTTATGTACCGTAATCCTCCACTAAATTTCACCTTGATCATGTATAGACTTAGTTAATGATACAACCTACTTACTAAGCTCATATAATGTTGACTAGGTTAGAAAATATTATCAATATAAATAGACTTATTGATGGGTTGTTTATTACACCAACTTAGGTATGGTGAGAATCCACCCAAACTCTCTTGAAAGTATATGAGGTCTCACCCAGGCCTCTTTCTGTCAGGTCTTGGAATTCAAGGTAACATAGACTAATCCATTTCAAGGGGCCAATTTAGAATAAAATCATAACAATGATAAGCGTGGTCGTGTGGATCATATGTTCATACAATCAACAAAACTAAATTTTTCATGAAGATATGACTTATTCACATTTATTCATTGCACACATGGATTCAACAATGCATTAACAACAATGAAAAGGGTTTTCAATCAAGATAAAGCTTGTAAACATAGTTTAAAACTTCAAATATATTTTAGCTATTCATAAAAATGAATAGAAGATGAATGTATAAAATAAAATGTAATCATGTTTTGAAGTTAAAACAATTATTCTTCATTTGACTTAGATGAGCTCCATGAAACCAATTCATTGCCTACCCAGTAAGCACACAACCATGCACAAAAGTAGTGTAAGAATCTAAGGTATTTAACTGTGAAGAAATATGTACAAAATAACCATATACATGCATAGATATTAAAAAATAGTATTCAACGCCTTTTAATTTTTAATAAATTTTTTCGATAAACAATATTTGGATCCATCTTAGTTAGAGAAATTACATAAAAGGATTTACTTCAACATTTCCTATAGGAAAATATATCCATGAAAAGCAAGAAAATGCAAGAAATGATGTCTCATTATCTTATACTCTATTCTAACTCTAATCAACTAGACACTAACTCAAAATCATGGTTAGATTTATATAAAATTTAAACAAGCTCACCCACTACCTAGGTGGTTTAAGATATTCAATGAATCACCCACCCACTAACTGGTTACAAACGTTCAATAAGAGACCTCTCCCTAAAGCATAAATTTAATGTGTGCATATCTTTAAATATGATAGTTATGTCCATTAGATTATTGATAACATGGTAGTATGAGACTAATGAATTATCTTGATTAACACAAGATCAAATTGAAATCCATTCCCTTTAATGGATCACTAATGTATTAAATATACAAACACAAGTTTCCATCTTCTATCTATGAATGGTCCTATTAATAACTAACTATGTATAGGTATTCTTTCACTTCTTTTGATCTTTAGCTTACTTGATCTTGATGTGCATGCTACTATTTGACTTGATCTTGTATTTGATTTGATTTGGGATCCATTTCCATGATCTTTTGGACTAGGTGATAAGATCATTAGTGATTGCATAGAAATATGATTGAACTAATAAATCAATTCCAATATTTTGATAGGCTACACTGGTGAAATGGACATCAATTTCAAGTTTTTGAGTATGTTCATGGATGTCCACATATCAGCCTTAGGAAGGTTTACCTATATGTATATTTCTCATTTCTCAAAAAAACCATTATGTCTTTGATGTACATGGATCCTTTCACATGGCACCTTCTTGTTGATTTCTAATTTACTGAGGGATTTGAATTTTCTTTATCTTTGATTAAATGAGATAGTAAAGGGTGGTGAGATCCCATTGCATCAGATCGCTATGATTATTCTTATATCATTCCACATATTTTTCACCTAAAGTCCTAATATTATGACACATGACATGATATCATGGACTCATTTGTTCTAAGTTTCGCTGTTCTTATTTGTTCATGAGGGATAGAGAAGTAAGATGATGTCATGTGTCATCATCCCATTCAATCGAAGGGTCCCTTACTTTTTCACTTTATTTGGATCATGATAAGGGCCTAGAGACATGGGATAATGCCACATGGCATGATCCCAAAAATCTTAGAGGCTCTATGCATAAATTCTTTGCTCGAAGTACTCTAGAGGAGCAAATATCCAAGATGTGGATAGGTGGAAACATTTTGAAGAAGTTAGACCTATAGACTAGAAACCAACCATTTAGAACTTCTAATATTAGAAAATTTAAACAAAAGTGCCTAAGTCTAAAGAATTCAAAATAAGGTGACTAAGGAAAAATCTTGAAAAAAGGTGCAGTTAGGCCATAGAAAGACAAAAACATTAAGTCTGAAGAAATGAAATGATATAAACATTTTCATCATTTCAGATTAGAAGTAAAGGAGAAATAGACTGAAATATGATAATAATCCCTTCTAAATTTCCAAATGCAAATGATTAAGTAGTCCATTTTCAAGAAAATGACTAGGTTTTAAATATAAAATAAAACATATAATTAGTCACTTTAATTCAAAACATAGACAAAGTGGGATCACTAGAGGGAAAAATTACCCTAATTGAACAACACTCTTTAGTGACCCTCGTCTTTTAATTGACACAATGAATATGTCTGAGAAATGAAATAATATAAAATGTTAATCAATTAGCCTATAAGAGAGCAAGAAGTAGGCAAAAAAATTATAATTAAAAGATCAATACAAAGCCCAAAAATAATTAGAACATTTTCTAATCATTAAGAATGATTTTAAATATAAAAGTTTTGATGGGTTAGATGGCCATCAAATTTAACCATATGTAATAATGGCATTGAAATACAAATCTCATCTAGCTAGAAGGGTCATGCCACGCATTAATAAATTGGTCATTTGGGGTCTTGTTGAGAGTCTACTTGGACTATTTACCTTTGAAGAACTTGGTGAGGAGATATCTTGACAAGTGTCAAGATCTTACTCATCCAGGGCCTTGCCTAAAACTAGTAAACATATGGACCATACCCAAATCATGGAAAAATAAGATCATGCCATGTGGTAAGATCTAAGGCATCTAAGAGTTTGATTATAAATATGAATTATATGGACTATCCCAAGGCCTTAGATAAATGATATTATGCCATGTGGCATGATCCCATACATATGGAAGGTTTGTGGTCTATCAATAAAACTAAGGGGGCTAAGGAAGTGGGGAAGCTAGACTGATCGCATGTCCACATCTTGGGCTTCCAAAAGTTTTAAACAAAATGATTAAGTTAGGAAGATACCCGAAGAAGTAAACGAGTGAAAAGTGGCATTCCTCACTTTCCTAGGGACTCATAGGAAGTAATTGACCATTGGGAAGTGGATTTAAATAAGTGGTTATTAGATTTTGAATTCAAACCTTGAGAAAAATGACTAAGTATAAAACTAAAATAAAGGTAGAAGGCATCAAAAATTTAAAAATTTAAAAACTAATACTTTGCCAATATAAAATCTAGATTTCAACTCTAAATAAATAAAATGACAAATTATTTTATTAAAACCATAAAAATGCTAAGTGTTTTTAATTCAAAAATAAATAGAAATGGAGGAATGGGAGATAAATTAAGAATAAAAGTAGTCCAATTTACTCAAAATATAGCCAATTTAGTACAACTATCCACAAAAGCAACTAACCCCCCCAAAAAAATGAAATAAAACTTAAGAACATAGCTCATGAATACTAAAGGGAGAAAATTATAGACTAAAGTGATCAAGGAATGGGGTTAGAAACTCTAAAAAATAGTTGAATAATCTATACAAATCTAGGGTGAAACAACCCCAAAATTGAAATTTAAGTATCTTTTAGAACATGTCATAAGGTAAGCCAAAACTTAATAGGCTCATTAAAAAATAGGTATTTGTATCAATTAAGTCCTTTATGTAAACTCCTTTAAGCTAATTAGATATAATATATCCTTGAAATTCAGATTTACTCTAAAGAGTGAAACCAATACACTAGTAGGACTGCAACTTTTGAAAGATCATATTCAATTAGACCAATAAATATAAGTAGGTCCAAACTTGATTAGAAATGAAGACCAAACTCTAAAGAATAAGAGGTTACATGATTTCATTGATGAAATTAGGGTATGTTGTGAAAGCAACAACATGACTAGTCATGATTTTCCTAGACCATTTTTACCCACAAAGGAAGTTCATCATCACTATGAGTCAAGTACAAGACTTCCAATAAAATGAAAGGAATGACCACATAAAAACTACACTTTTTATTTTTTATATGTTGAAATAATATTTTGAATATTCATAGTGACTAGAGTTTTGATTTGGTGGATTTACTGAGATGGATGCTATACATTTTCAAATGAGTTGTAATCTTGTTCTATTAGTTTAGGGATAGGGAATGTTTCCATAGTATTTGGGCTTTTATTCATTACCACAATATTTATTCTACTGATGGTGGTACCACTATTTTTTTCCTGAATGCTATTTACAATGTCAAAATTGGAGTGTTATCTAGATAATAAAATAGAGGAAAATCATGTAACTTGAGATCTAAAGACTGGGAATGGAAACAATTATTTTAAAATTTTATGAAGATTAGTATATGGGGAAATTCATGTCTACCAACTTGAATGTCAATTATTGCCTTTAGATCTTTTGTGACATCAATCTCAATGTAGGTCATCTTATGGGCTAGGTAGAGTCGAATAAGTTTTATATGTGATATAAAATATGATAAGGGTTTGAAAATATAATCTAAAAGGGCCCAAAATAAAATTGACATGCAGATAAATTCAACTGTGAGGGAATTTTTTGAGTGGCATGTTTCAATTCAAAAAAATTGTGTCTAAAAAGATAACACTATCAATACATTATGTGTAAACTAGCTAGAATTGTATGCAATTATTGGACAAAATGTGATTAAATAAAAAATAAAGGAAAAATCTTGTTGAGTATGTTTTTGAACTTGAAAATCTTAACTAAATAATGTTCCTACACAAAGTTAACCCAGATTTAAAAAATTGATGATATGAGATAAAAGTTCCAATAAACGAAGCTATAAAACTAATATTTTCATACCATTTATAAATAGAATGTTCACACTCTAACCATCACCATATCCACTGATTGACTACGTTCAGTGATTATAAATGATTGATTGAAAAATTGGGGGTCAAGATGTAACAGTGACAATAGGGAGGGCATGAAAGGCATTGCCTTCCCATGATTGATAAGGAAAAATTAGACTTTGACAATCAGATTTCATGACATTAATTATTGACACTAAAAAATATAAGATAAAATAATAGATGAAAGGGACTTGCAATTAATCATAATACACTATAGCCAAAATAATGCTAGGAAAAATTTGTCGCCAGCAAGGCTTTCCATAAGAATTTTGTGTGATTAGGTAACGATTTTTAGCATAAGAAGAAAACACAACAACATATTAAATGAAATTATGGGAGTCAAAAGTGAAAATGTCAAATCCCATACGTCTGATGATTGTGACCACATAATCTCTCCCCCCATCTATCACACTACCGATATTTTTAGAGTTTAAACATACATTTACTACATTGAATTGGCTTTCCACTCTACCCTTTGGGTGGATATTTTCACTGTCCTTGTTATAAATGGCTTCCTCCACGCATTCTACATCATTTGATGCATGAGTTACTGGTGGGAGTAATAACAACAATGGTGCCAAACCAAGCATGTAAATTTGTTATGAAGGTTTATCACGAGGTAATTCTCTTGAGCTAGACATCCTTATGCCTAATGTAGTTTTAGAATTACCTAATTTTCATAAAGCTTGTAGCTATTTTGAAAACTTTACTCTTGTTGCATATTTTATGGGTTAAGTCACCCCAAAGAGCCTCCTCAAATAGTGGGTTCATAACCATTGGCATAACCATGGGGTTAAATTAGACAGTGTCCAAAACCTCACAAAAGGATTCTTTCTAATCCATTTCAATAACCCTAATCATTGCAAGGCCATTATTAACCATGGTACTTGGTTTATACATAATAATTTGGTTGTATTATCTTATTAGACCAAGGATTTCTAGGTTTTGGAATAGGCCAAACTCAAAATCCTAGTTTGGATTGAGTTGCTTAGGTTGCCCTTGCCCTTGTGGAATTTTATAGACCAACTTATCAAGATATTGAGGTGATTCATTTTCCATGAGTAGTCTAATTTATATGCCACTCACCCCTAATGAAGGGTCTATGTGAGATCAACCTTGCTAAGGAATTAAAATATTCCATTGATATTCAAGTTAGTGACAACCATTTCACATAACAAGTGCTATATATAAATTTGCCAAATACATAATTTCAATACTAGTCATCTTACCACATGATTAAGGAATGTCCCTTCATGGTTCCCATATCTACCATTCTCCAATAATGTAATGGGTCTGACCCAAAGCCCGTAGCTATCACTTTTGATGGGTGGACCATAGTCACTAACTATAAAAATGTTCTTGCTAGAGTACCAAATAATAAAAATACCTCATGCCCTTCTCATGCCTCCATTACTACCTCCATTCCATCTAAGACCCTTCCATATCTATAGCTTCAGCCACCTAAACCCATTTCACATTTGCCACAAGTAGCCACTGTTATATCCCCTCCATCAGTCCCTACTTCTCCTAGCCTTATTTCACAACACCCTTTAGGGGTGACTGACTCAGATGCCATGAATCTTGTTACCCTTAGATGTACAACTATGTTATGTTGATCTCGTATCCCTTCACCTTCTGGTGAATATGAATATGTGTTACCTAAATGACAACCCTTTACTCTAGGATATTTCAGAATCTTGACCACTACTTTTAATCAATTTTTTGCCCTCTCAGACCTCATGGAAGAGGGAGATATGAATCTTGATAATTCTTAATTCTAGTCTATTCATGGAATGTTAGAGGTCTTACTGATCTGACACATAAGTATGCAGTCAGGAATAGTTGTTAACTCTTTTCAAACATGAAGATATTATGTCTTCAATAAGTCTAGATTTTTGACTTCATACTTCATTTTGTGGCACACATTATCTAGTTTAGGGCCATCTATCAGGTCACTTGTCACAAGTTTGGCAGAGATGGAGTTATGAATTTATTTGTGCCAAAGTTATCTCAAAACATCATTTCATGGGGGTCTGACCCCTCAAATTATATGGATTGGACATTTTTTTTATTTTGACAACTGAATAATTGGGTTAGTGAACCTTTATGCTTCTAATGATGCAGTTGAGTGTACCTTATTGTAGAGATGGCTATCTGAATCACTTCCAAATTATCAATGGATTCTTTATGTTGATTTCAATATGGTGGAATCAATAAAAGACAAATAAGGGTGGCTTCCAATGAGGTGGTGTGTAGGATAATGTGAGGCATGGTTTATTTATGAAACAAACTCAGGGTGTTTGACCCCAATCACCACTGGTGGAAAGATTCTCACTCACCTTGGTTCACTTGGTCTTATTTTCACCAAAGTGAGGATAGGGTGCTCAAAAGGCTTGATCAAACTCTATTAGCTGAATAAGATATTTTTATTTTTTGCCTATACAAGGCTGACCTATCTTGACTATACTAGATACCTTTCTGTCTGACCATCACCCCATTTTATTCAATGTTAAGTGGACTACTCCTCAAGTTCAGGTGCAGATCACCCAATTTTACCTCAACACCACCTATCTCAAGCATGAGTTTACCTTGAATCACATTGGCCGTATCTAGAACCTTGCTCCAAAACCCATTGGATCCACTAGATGGATTATGTGGTGGTCTAATGCTATCAAATGTAATACCACTTTCCTTAGAATATATGGTAAAAAATCTACCTCTTTTAGGAGGCATATTCATCATGCTACCAATCAAGAATTTATTAGACACTCTCAAGATATTGAAGCCTCACCTTTCAATGTGTAATTATAGGCTCATGCCATAAGCTTGAGACACAAACTCTAAGTTACTAAAGCTTACACTACTAGAGGAGCTTAGCTACATGCTAGAATGCATTGGTTCAAAGTGGGTGATAAAGTTACCAATGAATTTTTTACCCTATTTCGGTCTAGAAAAGCGACCGATAGGATCAAGGCTTTTAAAGGTGTAGATGGGTGCCTAACCAAATTACCTGAGGTGCTTTAGGAATTTATCTCTCACTACCAAGAGGTGTTCACCTCTCAGCCAGATACTGCTACTAGACAAGATGCTCTCACCCATTGTTTGGGGGTTGTTCCTTGTAAGATTTCATAGGCCCAAAGAGTTGCTTGTGATCGATCACTTAATCTTAATGATCTTAAGGAAGTTATTTTATAGATGGCCACTGATAAGGCTCCTAGAATTGATGGGTTCCCTTGTGAGTTTTATCATTCTTTATGGGACACTTTGGGCCTTGACCTTCATAAGGTTTATCTTGAAGCTTTGCATACCAATTCTTTGGGGAATCTCATCAATCAAGGCAATATTGAGTTCATACCCAAATCTAGAGACCCAGAAGTAATGACTACTTTATTGAATGTTTCCTATAAGATCATTACCAAAGGTTTAGCCCTTAGGATCAAACATATCCTTCTTCTAGTTTTGAGGAGTGAACAAATGGGTTTCATTCAGAATCATTATATCCTAGATAATGTGATAGTTGTTTGGGAAGGCATGGAATGGGATAGAACTTCCAATCAAAAATCTCTTTTTGTCAAGATCGACTTTGAGAAAGCTTATGACTACATAGAATGGCCATTCATCATGACCATGTTTTAGGCTTTTGGCTTTGGACCAAAATTTGTGCACACTGTTAACATGCGATGCTGGAGCTTACATCACCATAAATAGTGCATAGTCTCAAATATTTGAGCTATATAGATCAATCAAATAAGGATGCTTACTTGATCCTTCCCTTTTTGTATTTGCTATATAAGGTTTTAATTACCTTTTAGCTGACTATACTTCTAGGGGTTTGGTTAAAGGTATCTCTCTTCCTACCTTAGATTGCCAATTGGTTAATGGTTACTTTATGAATGACTCCTTTCTCACTCTTCAAGAAGATGAGGAGCTAGTCATGTATGCCATGTAATGCCTAGATATTTTTTATTTGGATTCAAGGTATTTCATTTAATATAAGAAGACCCAATGCTATAGACAGTCTCTATCTCTTAAGCCCCCTTTGCTTGAGGGTTACCAATTGCAATGGATCCTCCCAAGCATTCAATTTTAATTCTTTAGCATTCCTTTTGCCTTTTGGGCCTGCCTTGATGATCTTTGGTCTTATGTCATACGAAAGGTTCAAAATAAAATTGTCTATTGGATTGCTAAGCCTCTTACTCTAGCTGGGAAATTTTAGATTTGCTCTAATGTCTTGACTGCTACTCATGTTTATTACTCTTCCTGTTCGGCCCCTTCTAATACCTCTTATGCTAAGTTGGAAAAGCTTCTTTGTGACTTCCTCTGAGCTAATTTTGAATGCCATCAAGGGTTTCACAAAGTGTCCTAGGCCATTTATTGTAGGCCTAAGGAAGCAGGTGGTCTTGGCCTTATTGACATTAAACTTTAGGGCATTGATCTTAGTATCAAGTGGATTATAAGAGGCTTGGAAGAAGATGAAGCCTGGAAGATCTTTATCTAAAACAGCATAGCTCAAGGATCTCCTCTACGTAGGAAGGTATGGTAGGGTCTTGACTTTCACACCCTTTTCCTCACTCCTATGCCTATCACAATCTCTAGCTCTTTTGTCACACAAAGCACATAGAAGGCCTGGGAGAAGCTCAAGTCTCACCTAGTCTAGGTTGGAGATGGGTTCAAGAATGGTCTCTCTATCAATTCTAAATCACTCTAGTGGTCCCCTATTATTAATTTATATAATGTTCACTTTGTCATGGTTCCTTGGATAAAAAGTCTTAGGCTTTTTAAAAAAGGTTATTAAACACATTGGAGATCTTTTCTGTAAGATCTCTCAGGACTACCTTCCTTTGAATATTGTGAAAGCTAGGTTTTAGCTCAACAAAGAAGATAAAGATTCTATTCTTGAAATTAATAATGTCATACTTGGTGATTTTCTACACAAAATTGGAGTGTCCTCTCTCATCCCATGGTGTAAGGATTAGAATTGGCCTCTAACCACTCTTTTTTGTTGATATGCCCCTAGGTTGGGATATAATCTTCTTGATCCCCAACATATCGATACTAAGGCTCTCAATAGAAGTTGGAGTCTTAACTCTCTTCACCATGTCTAGCTTAGGATATTTAATAATATTTGGTGGGATATCTTGGAACCTAAAAAATCCCATTTTCTTTGGTGAATTATGTATCAAGGTCTCCTTATTAGATACTAGCTTAAGCATATGGGGGTCTTAATCTCACATGTCATGCTTGCCACCAACTAAAAATGATTAAGCACCTTTTTTGGTTTTGTCCCCATGCCCAGTCTACTTGGAGATGGATTCATTCTCTTTTTAAACCCTTCAAACCCAAAATTTTCACTTGGAAAATGGCTCTCTTGGGGGATTCAACCTTGCTTCCTATAATATACAATAGATTTTGGCATATTTTTTGCATTGATATTTTATTTCATATCAAGAAGTATATAAATAGAGCTTTTTTTAATCATCAAGCTATGGAAATTGGGTTTTCAATTTCTAAAAAAATTAATGTGATCTCCAATGTTACCCTTCAAATCAAGAGCCAGACAAAGAAAGTGTAGCTAGAACTTCACCATCTACAAGAGTTACTGGATCACTAGGGGAATGTCCCTTGTCTTGTTAGTCAGGAGCCACTTGATCACACTCATCCTCGAATATATGGTAGAGGATTCAGGCATTCTCAATCTCAAATTCATAGGTCCCAGAGTTGGAGGAGCTGCTCTCTTTACTCTCACTAGCCATCTCCTAGGTGTGGATCATCTCATTGTGACAGTGGCGATAGAGGAGGCTAGATGGCTCCCCAACAAGACAAGTCCCCATGCTTGGTGCTTGCCATTTCTCTACCTTGACAAAATTATAAGTATCCATAACAAACTCAAGAGCAATAGAATGATGGGTGGGAGTCTCTTACCGTAGATGAGGACCCCCTTGCTGATGGGGGGTGGGGAAGGAAGCCTCAGGACCCTCCGCTACCTTTGCCATCTGGTTCCATGTTCATTTTTGTCATTTAAGAAGTTATTTTTTAGTTTGTGATTTATCCTTTTTTTTTGTTATTAGTGCAAACTTGTTAGATTCATTGGCCAGTATGGTCTTCTAGTTTCTTCTGATACTTTCTCAGGCCTTTTTTAGCCCAGTGTCATTTTTGGGTTGTGACTTTTCCACCTGTCTTTTTTTGTATGACTAGATGTATTTTATTTTGTAAAGTCTTTTTTTATATAATAAAGTTCACTTTTCAATTAAAAAAAAATTCAAATTCCTTACGTAGAATTCACATGCACCTTTTACATGGTTTCACACAATCAACAAAGTATGCAACACAATAATATTCTTACATACCTCCCATTCAAATTTTCAAACACATCTATGACAAAATAATTATAAATTAGGCATACTTATACTTTCTCTTACCATAACACATCTATAATTATTTAAAGTTCAGGTAAATCACCTTTAAATTTAAAATATAATGAACTTATATGCAACGATTTTTTATATACAAATAACAACTAGTCTTTTTCCCTTATGATCTAAACTTATGTTATACTATCTATTTTTGACCCCACATGAATTCAAATATTCTCTTAAAACCCAACTTGTTAATTTTTATTACTTTAGGATCATTATTTTATGTAATTTAAATATGATGTGGTTAAATGTAGTCCATTGTAGGAACATATTTTACATTCCCACTTTCAATTGAATGACACAAGTACCAATTTAATCATGATAAATTCAAGGTAAATTTTTTATATAATTAATATTTAATTCATAAATAAATATTTATTAAAATTCATCCCTTTAATAATTTATTATATTGAAAATAATATACTATATATAATGTAATGTTTTAGTTAGAAATTCCAATGTAATATAATTTCTATTTTGTATGATTTGTCATATTAGAATAGATTCTCAATAAATAAATAAATAAATGTTTCAAATATATTTTCTCTAAATTCTTTGAATTCATAATGAAGCTCTCTTTAATGGTACATGTATTGCTATATATTCTTCTTTTCATGCCCTAAATGCGTTAATGCATTTATATATCTATAGATTTATTGAATTTAAAATCTAATCCTAATGATGCATGAACTAATACACAACTAATAAAATGACTCAAAAACATTGGGGGACCGAAAGGAGGGTCAAAAGGCCCACAACACAAAAGCCACTAAAACCTTACAGTCATGGTTCTAGTAAAACATGACCATATATATATGGTTTTGAGAAAACACCATCAAATGACTATATGAAACTTGAAGTATGTATAGAGAATGAGTCAATAAGAATCACATATAACCTTTCTAAGTGAAAAATCACACACACACACACACACACACACACACACACACACACACACACACACACACACACACACACACACACACACACACACACACACACACACACACAACATTCATTTATAAAAGAAGACTCAATATAAGAAATTATTATTTTGTAGATGATGCCCATGATATCTATTATGTAATGTGTTAATTATTTTAAAATAAATTAAGAGTAGATTTGTATATATAGAAATATCTGGGACACCTCACAAATAAGTCAACTCTAGAAAATTGTGATAAACAATAATCAAGACATACGAAATCAAGCAAAGGAAAAATGAATTAAAAGGATTAAATGATTTTTTTGTTGTGATATATACACTATTAGATAATTTTATATAATATTATTTAATTATTTTACATCCATTTATATGAGAATAAATGTGGATATTTTATATGTTTACTATTGCTTAATGTTGACAATGAATTGTTTTTTAAATTTTTTGATAAGACACATAGACAAATATTTTGTAATATGTTAATTATTGACATTAATTGTTAATTGTGATTAAAAAATTAATTTATAGTTTTTAATATATTTGATAATAAAATTAACCATATAACTATATTTTTTATATAAGTGAGTACTACTGTCTATTTTATGATTAATAATATTAAAAATTTGTATTTGTATATAATAAAATAGTTATTACATGTTTTTACAATAATAAATATAAAAATAATTTGATTGAAATATTCAATTGTATTTAAAATAAAAAATGATCTTTAACATTATGTCAATTTAAAAATGCCTATAAGAGGGACCACAATGCAAAATCCCTTTACATGACATTTTAGAATAAAATAGATGGTCAATGAATAAATAAATGCTTCAGATATGTTCCTTCTCTAAATTCTTTGAATTCAAAAAGAAATTCTATTTAATGGTACATGTATCACTATATGTTCTTCCTTTCATGTATTAAATGCACTAATACACCTATTTATTTATAGACTTGTTGAATTAAAATTATGAACCTATTAATGCTTAAGCCGACAAACAATAGGAAAGAAATAATAAAAATACTCAAAAACCTTAAAGGGATAAAGAAAAGTGCCCACAATACAAAAGCCCCCAAAACCTTATAATTGTGGTTCTGAGGAAACATGATCATATATATGGTTTGATAAAAATACCAAAAATTAAGGGGAACATGGGGAAGAGACTAAAATTAAGGAGAGATAAAAATAATAAAAAATCAATATAAAACCTAATAAATTCATAATATGAACTAATAATCAAGAAACATACAAACACCTTACAATAATATAATTTTGGGACTATTAAATACCCCTATAGAAAGATAAGGTGCCTTTTTATACAATAGAAGATTAGTTTGTAGTCCTGATGCAAACATTGAAAACTTTGATAGAACACTTTTCATATCTATTAAGTAAAACACTCCACTTTCTAAGCATGTGTTTGATTTAACCTTACTAACCCTTCATGCTTATGAACACTCTAATCAAACATAGAAATTGACCCACTGTAAAGAAAGAAGGTTTTGCATCGTATATGATTGGCAGGTTACCATAGATCATTACTAGCATAAAAAATTTCAAACCACACATTTATTAAATATTTGATGACCTAAATATATATAAATTTGAAAATTATAATAAAAATAAAATTATAATATGAAAATTTGTATAAAAAAATAATAATTGACAAGTCATTAAAAGAGGTGGCTGTCAATTTTTTTAATTGATAGAAAGTTTAAGCTTAATTTATAAGCTTAAATATAATGGTAGAGTGGTAGTCAATGGTCAAACTTCATTATCCTAAACATAAGATAAATGGCAAAGTCCTATTTACACTAATTTTGCTTTCTTTAATCAAAATAATTAATTATGGACTTCTAAGTTCAATTTTCAAAAATTAAATTATAGTGATAATGTTATTTATTTTTAAATAGTTTAGGATAGATGTGTATGTGTGTGCGTATGCACGTGTGTGCATAAATGTTTAGGATAATTCACAAATAAGGAAGTTCTAGAAAATTGTGATAAGCACCAATCAAAACATGATAAATCAGATTAAGATGAAATAGACTAAGAAGATTAGATATTTTTTTGTTGTGATATATAAGCTATTATATATTTTTGTAAAATATTGTTTGATTATTTTACATCTATTTTTATGAATATACACGTGGATAATTTATATGATAACTAATGTTCAATGTTAACAATGAACTATTTTCTAATTTTTTTGATAAGTTATCTAAACAAATATTTTATCTTTTATAAATAATTTAATAATATAAACTAATTTTTGATGTTATTTATTATTCATGATAAAAATACTCATTATATATTTGATTTTAGTTATTAAATATATATTGTTTAAAATCATCTAATATAATTATATTATTTATAACATATAAATACTATTATCTATTTTAAGAATAAAAAAATTATTAAATTATATTTTAATATAATGAAATATTCAATAACAATAAATTGATTGAAAATTAAATACCATTCAAAATTTTAAAAATGACATTTGACATTATATCAATTTAATTGTGAAGGTTTATTGGAATCCTCAAATGCTTACATAAAAATGGTGACATGGATTATGACACTAATCATGATGTAGAATTTGCACCCCTGAAAAAATTAAAAAATATTAGGAAAATATTTTATGATTTATGATGCACAATTTGTATCACTCAGAATATTATGTTAGAGATTTTTTTTTTTTTTAATAAATTATTTAACATAGAACATTATGTTAGATATATATTTTAATCTTTTAATTATTTTTCAGCTTGATTTTGACATAAAAGGTGACACAAATTAGGGTTAATATAGTAATGGTAATTATGTTGTATTAGATGAATTATACAATAAATCAAAATAAAAAATAATCATTTGTGTAGAAGTTTGAGCCTATTGCATGCTTTTCCAAACTACAATAACATTGTATATAATATATATATTTTTAAATAAATATTAGTCTAATATGTAACATTGTGAATATAACTTATTTAAATAGAATAAATTTTTCTTTAGTTTTAATATTGTAAGAAAAATGGATTGAATCTAGAGGGATTTCAAAATAATATTATATGAAACATTGAAGACCATGATGTGTCTCTATTTGATAATTAATTTGGGGTCTTTTGTTAAATAGGAATAGACTTTATATTCGCTTGGTTGATGATGTTTACTTTATATCATTTTTGAGAGACTATATGTAAACCTAAAATAATTTAAGGCCAATAAATTGCCATGCATTTTTTGGAATTCAAAACTAAATCTGTGAACTCTAGTAGGTTTATTTTTGTCCATTTACATAATACTCTAGTAATCTCATCCAATTAAAGATGTGCATGCTATCTAATCAACCATCATTGACTAAGGTTTATCCAAAATAGTGGACTGAGTCATCTAACCTTGTATATGGTTTTGTTGAGGGGCATATCTTTATGTCATGGTTTGACCTTGTTAGGTTGTTTTAAGGTCTAAACAAGGTCTTATTAGGATGTCAAGGTCCATGACATGTGTCTTGTCCAATCAATCTTGCACCTTGATATTTTATGAGGTATTTTGAAATGTATTTTATTAAAGTTTAAGGTAACATTGGAAATAATAAATTTAGTTTGTGAAAATCAAGGTATAAGTGATGTACATGGTGAAATTAATGAGGTGGTGATCATCTAATAAAGCATGGTTTTCCATAGTGGATAGTGGACTAAGAGATAATATATTGACATAAGCATTTTTTTCTCCACAAGAATTTGATGAATTTAATTTAATTTTGGAGACATTAAGGTTTAATTCATCTTGTTATATTACCTTTTGTAATGTTGTAGTGTAAGCGCTTGAGAAGATATCAAGTGTGAAGGTAAATTATCAAGTCTAAAGTTCAAAGAGGTATTTTTAAGGTAATTTTTTATTTTTTGAAGAGAAAATTGTATAAATTTTACTCATACACTTGGTTAAGGTGTCAAAATACTTCTCTTCCAATGTAAACTCACCTTGAAAAACTGCTTTGTTCATTACTCTAATGTCCAAACACTATATGATGTAAGAAATGGCAAGAAAAGGAAACAAAGAGATATTTGGTACATTACAATATCGCAATAAAAGATAGGAGGAACTCAATTTTCATATGGTTTATAACTTTAGTAGGGTTTTTTGAAAGAATGAGCAATTTTTCTTGATGAAGACATGACTAAAAGTGAATATACACCCTCAAGCTTGATTAAGAGGTCTCATTATAAGATTTTTCAAACTTATTATGGTATTCTAAGATATAAAAAATATATTACATCCTCATTAAACTCAAAACCATGACATATATAAAAAAGTTACATGTCCAAAAAAGACAAAAAAATGTTCAAGGTTATCATTGGGTCACTTACAAGAAAAGGCTCATTTTTATGAGGTGGGTTCATAAAGGAGGAGATGTATTAGATGAAATTACATTAAGGGATTTTAAAAACCCATATGACCTTAAAATAGATGGAAATAATTTTGGGATTAGAGTGTATATATTTATGAACCATTGTTAACAAGTTAGATGCCTCTTAAACCCTACTAAAACCCCAGTATCATGATTTTTCTCTTGGAATGACATTTATGTGTTTTATGAATGCATGGTAAATTGTTTAAATCATATCCTTATGGTTTAATATAAAATATAAAATATAAATCAACTCAATTTCCCAATGATTATGGTTGTACCAACAAGAAATTCCATATTTTTGTTGGTTTTGCATGATAGACAAGGTTGTTTGGTGTTGTGAAACATTTATAAGAATTAATGTGATTGAATGTAAAGTGTCATAAATGTATATGACCTAAAAATATTAAAAAAATATCTCCCACACCATCTCCAAGTATATATATAATGTATAAATGAGTCAAATGTGAAAGTACATGTCTGTAAGCTTTTAGAGTGTAAGTTTTTGGTTGTTTGACACTATTGAGAAGGTTTTGAATTTATGAAATAAGGTAAAAAATATGTAATGAATATTAAAAATTATCTCACACCCATTTAAATCTTTACCCAGGATTAAATTCATCCTCAAATTAGTCTTATAGTGTTGTTTCAACACACATGCCTTAAATGGAAGAAATACAGTCCTATAGGCAAGCAAATTTCATGTTTGAGGAGTAATCCATATATGGTAGGGATTGAAACACTCATGTGGAAGTGTATGGTAAAATTATAGGTCATAAGGTTTTTTTAAAACCCCTATGATCATCCTTGATAGTAATTTTTAGGTGATAGGTTAAAGGTCATTTGTCTAGTTCTGTTGAACATGGGTTAAAGGGTGAAAAACAAGTAACATAATTTCAACCAAAAGGATTAATATTAATTAATTTTTTAGGTTTAAATATTTATTATTATACCTAAAAAAATTCCCTAAAAATCTTTAAATATCATTCATGAATAAATTGGCAAAAGAGAAATGTAGTCATGCATGCACAAGTAGAATATTACAAGTATGCAATCTAGAATGATAAGTTTTTAAAAAAACCTATAGGATTTATCCTTGGGGAAGGAAAAAAAATTCAATAAAACTCCATATTATCCCTAATATCATTCATTTTTTGGAATAATTATGGGAATCCAATTATGTTGCAAGTTTGCAATAAGTTTTAAGCCTGGATATGCACTTATAGGCCTGCATGTAAAATTATGGAAAGAATATGAATTTTTATATTTAATTTGAAGTTTTGAGAATAATTTTTACTATTATTTACCTGTTTAAAAATTTTAAGGATTATCACAGAAGAAACTAAGATGAGAAAACATCAAAATATGACAATTAGGGTCAAAACCCATAAATTGTCAAGAAACCCTTGGCATCGGATAAAGTAAGTGATAGTATGTTTAATGGGTGAAATACTTTGGAAACAATAAATATACCCAATTTTTAATTTATAAATACTATAAGAGGCATTTTAAATCAAAAAATAGCATGAAAAAGGATTTTTTTCTCAAAACATGCATCCCAAATAGGCACCTATAGGCCTACAAGCTCAAGAAGGTAAACTTTCTCACATAGGAAGTTGGTTGAGAAGATGAATGGGGAATAATTTAATTAGGGTATGTTTGTCAGGTTTTCATAATCCAAATTCATGGAATTTTTTAGTCCATTAAGGGGATCAAATCTATAAACAATCTTTAAGGAGATTGGAGACATTACACTGCCTTTTATGCCCTCAAAGATCTTAATGACTATGTATATTTATAAATGGACTCCAACGTGAATTAAATTAATTTAAAATACATTTATGAATTTTTAAGCCTCATGATCACCTGTTGGATCCATAATCTTGGCACATGTGAAGTAAAAGCACATGAAAATGGCCTAAAAACTGCATTTTCAAGCTTGTTAGTAGGTGTTTGAATAGTAATGAATTTTTGACCAGTTAGAAAGGTACCTCATGTTTGGGTAGAGGTATAATGATATAAAAAAATTATATATATATATATATATATATATATATATATATATATATATATAATTTTTTTATATATCCATGATAATTAGATAGGTTTCAAGTCATTAAACCAAGCCTAAATGAAGATTGTTCTCATATTGGCATAAAGAGCTGAGTTTGTAGACCTTCAAAATATCACCCATGGAAACAAGAAACTTAATGAAATCCATTTATTAATATAATTAAATAATTTTAAGACTCTATAGGTTATATAAAATATCATTCTAATGACTATAGTCAGTTTTGAGAGCCTATTCATGAGCAGTCTACTAGTTATGTTGTTATAGCTCTCAAGGAAGCATACATGTATCTATCAAGTTTTCAAGCTTGAAACAAGTTGAATATACTCTTGAAGATTCCTAATAAGTATTAAAAAACATAAAGCCTCAGTTTTGAAGTCTTGAAACTTGGATAAAACACCTATACATTTCTCAAGTCTACATGGAGCTTTTATTGCATGAATACTTACATCGCTCTCCAAACCTCTTGATAGTAATTTGTGAAGACTATTTTAAATATGGTATACAAGATTGGAAAGTGATTACTTGATTTTATAAAATATATCCGTGAGGTTTACAAGTTTTTTTGGAAGTATTTAAGAAAATATTATACCTTGTATGAGAGATAGGCTTGTCTTCATTACATTCTTTTGGATTAAACAAACTTTTACATGAAGTTACAAGTTTTGATGATAGAGAGCACAATATGAAGTGGTATAAGACTTAAGTTTCATCCTTTCCAAAATGATATATGCATTTAAATATGGAATAGTGGCATATAAATATTCTAATAAGGTCAAGTAAGCCATGTGTCAAGATATCAACTTGTAACTCCTCAACCAAGAAAGGGAAGTTTCAAGAGAGAAAAGATAAGTCATAAGAGATGAAGAGACACTTATAAGTGACCCTTAATGAGGAAATAATCAAGACAAGAAAACACATGTTGAATATGAATTATAGGACTATTTTTCACCTTTTATGGGCATCATAACTGGTTTTATGATAGATGAAAATCATAATGGACTTCTTACACGTCGAGCTTCTATCTCTCTTATCCATTATTATATATGCACTTTAATGTCTTGTAAAATGATCCTCAGATTTAGTATTGTGAAGCCCTACTAAAATTTATACTTATTTTTTTCTTTTGAAGTGAATGTAAAAATGTGTTTACCTTCTTCAATTCACATTTAGTGTGTTCCTAGTGAATTTTTGATGAACTATATTGTTGATGTTCAATCTCCTTGAGTTGGTTCTCTTCATCCTTGCTTATTTGTGAGTAAATTATCTTGTTGTAGGTAATATGGTGTGTATCAATTGGTTATGCAAATGTTAAGTGTGGAAAAACTTCATTAGTGCCTCATTTTAAGCCTCTTGATTGTCCCTCTTAGTTAATATATCATCTATAACCTATTTATTGAAGTACTTATACTAGAGAACTATTTGAATTCATGTGATTATAATCATCCTTGTCCTTGTCCTTCTATTTTCTTTCATCTTTATCTTTTCCTTTTTATTGAAATTTTAGTAGATGTAGTGATAGTATAGGTGTAGTATAAAGGGAGCCATCCCTCTCTAGAGGTTTTATTTAGTTATAGGCCACCCAAAATCTTAAAGAGTTCTCATTGTGTCAATTGAGTGAGGATACTTGGAACACCTCCTCAAAGGGTGAAACTCAAAGTGACAAAAGTTTTTGGCATACCTGGTGGGACACAAATTCAAGGTGATTGCTTAAGATTGGTGTTGGTCTTGACATACTTACAACTTTTATAGTATATACATTCAATGTTTGGTGACTCCAAAAAGCTTTCAATCATCCTAGATGGAAGACTAGTGTTTATTTTTCATGTCAAAGGTAATAACAAGATCCTTTGCTAAAGGTACTCCTTTTGAGTTTGTATAATTACCTAATCATTCATATAATAAAAGGAGATTTGATACTACACACCATTATCCGAAAAATTGTTTTGTTGTTGTTACAAATATATTTATAATTTTTTTATCTACCTCCAAATTTTAAGATCGCAGTGCTTAGAACTTATGCTTTTGATCCTTTCAATGGTGGCATCCCTATAATCCTATCTCAAATTGATGATATCTCTATTTATACCACTAAAACCATCCCACACTTCATTGGATAAGATTACACTACTCCTATTTACCATATAAAAGAAATTACTATCATTTTTTCTATACATCATATGATACAAGAGAATGTGTTAATCAGATTATTAACCAATCCATTTAAAGGGAAGGCTCTTCAATGGTATATAAGTTTGGGGCCTAATTTTATTCCTACGTGGGATGAATTAGGTAAATAATAATGAAAACATTTTGAGGATAAAAATGATCACTTGTCCTTGGTGGATAAATTGACTACTGTAAAGAGAGATCCTCAAGAATTCATGGTTGATTTCAACTATAGGTTTCAAACAAATTGGGATAGGATCCTAACCATAGTCAAACTCACTAAAAAATATAATTTTTTGTACTATTTGAGGGTTTTAAATAGTGACATAGAAGTAATAATTCAATCAATGGGGGGAAACACATTGCCTAATGCATATGAGGTGGTAATAAGGGCTGAAAATTATCTTATCCAAGCTGGTAAGATTACTTTGAGTCCTCCTATGCCTTTATTTATAGAGTTATATGCCCCTAATCCTTATAAACATCTTTAATTTCCAACATTAGGTTCAATTCCTTCACCAAATAATAAAAAAAGGTTGCCTCTACTCCTCCTAATGACTTACATGAATTCAAAACTCTTTTACAATTTTTTGGCAATGAAATTATGAACATGAAGAGGTAGTAAGCTCATTAATACATGATTTTGTATCCCCAAAACCAATTCAATTAGGCCAATAGACCTCCTTTCCAAGGTAACTATCAAGATCAAGGAAAAATCACCAATGTTAGACCTTACAATAGCTATAATCCAAATGTCATCAGATCTTCATATGTTATTTTTATATCTCAATAATATAGTCTAAGATCAATCATGGTGCCTTATGATCAGATCTAAAATCAGAAGATGTACTCAAATAATGTGTCTAATCAAACTCAAATGGTGAAAAGTGTCCAAGCTTCTCAAGGTACTCAATTTTTTCAAACTCTAAAAGTTAAAATTCCACCACAAGGAGAAGGTAACCAAGGGAAAGTTGATGTAGGAGCATTATCTTCCACTTTATAAGGTAATTGTGTGAGGGTGTGTTTAAGAATAAAGAATACTTATTAGGATTCATCATACTTGGTATTATTTTGAAATCTATTTTCCTCCAAAATGTATAGTTTGTAAATCAAATTTGTAAAAGGGAGCCTTCCTTCCAAAATACATTCAAAGTTTGTGAAAAAATGTTAGGTCCTTGAGAAGAGCTTTTCATTGTTGAAAAAGTTAAAATTTATTTTTAATTATGTTTAATCATCCCTAAGAAGGAATAGAATGTAGACAATGAGTTGGGAGATGAAGATAAGAAGAATACCAAATTTTATAAGAAGATGTGTCAAGAGAATCATATGTTTGGTAATATCTTAATCTTTTAAATAAGATGAAACCAAACTTAATATGTTGTTATATATTGATAAGCTTTGTACCATTAAAATAGGAGTCCAATAAGGTAAGGAAACAAGTATAAGGTCAAGTCATAGAGTCTTTGAAGAGTAGTTAAGAATGATATACAACATCTAGGCCTCTATCTACAAATTATACATTTATGAAGAAGAATTTATCTATAAAAGAGAAAGGAATAATGTATGTTATAGAAATTTGTAGTCAATAATGTCTGATATATTAAGAAGAAGAATGTGATTTGACTTGTATAGATATTCAATGATCTTGTCAAAAAAAGGTGTGTTTATATTCAGGAAATAGAGGGCTTTAAAAATTGTTAAATTCTGAGATTCATTTGGTTTGAGTGTACATGACTGTGTATTGGTCAAATAGAAGTTTATCTTTTCACTTGTCTCAGAGATAACCAAACTTCAAGTAATATTTTGATAAGAATCATGATGTAATGGCATACATCTAAATTTTACAAGTCATAGCTGCTCATATTATTTGATTAAAAATTCAAAATAATTTTGGTGAATACTTGATAATGAAGGCCGTATAACTCAAGAAATATGGTTTAAATCTTCACATATTTGTTACCATGAAGATTGATGTTAGTCTTTATTAAATTATGTGTAGATTTTTCTGATTGAGGTCAGCGATAGTCAAATAATTATTTTTTTTGATATGCTATGTTGATGTACAAGAAAATCTAATGTTGGTATTCGTGGTTTTTGGTAAAACATAGTTCACATTCATCTTGAATAAGACAAACAACCATAATCAATATCAAGTGAATTAAAGTCTATTATGTAATGGATTTCTTAAACAATTGTATGCAGTAATAATTGGCCAGTGATTCAATCTCTGAGTTATTTGTTGGATGTTAAAGGTTTTTGTGGAGTTTGTGAGGTAGAAAATCTAACTCTAAAAGTAGCTCTCAAAATTATACTTTATCAAAGACAGTCTAGGAAACTATTGTATATTAACATGCTTTTGACATCAATTAATCTCAATAATGATTCAAAGAGTGAAAGAAGTTTGTTTAAATAACAAAGAATAAATATTTGAAGATTATTAGAAGTGGAATTAGGAGCAATTCCCAATTTGTGGGCCTGTTAGAATAAAATTCTCAATCTTAAATCTGATCATCAAGAAAGAATAATGGTTTTATGTATTTTTATAATGATAGTATTATTTGAATAATTGTATGAAATAAAGGAGAGTTTATAGTATTCTTCCCAAATTGAATTTGTGCAGATTCAAATTCTTATATCATAAAGGTGAATGGGAGAGTAATTGAAACATCATATACAAAAGGTTATGACTATTGTTTAAGTTTTGAAGTCATATACAAGATTTTAGTCTAAAAAATAATATAGATTCATCCTACATGATAAAATAATCCTTATTCAAAGTAATAAATGATTGATATCCTTGATTTTGAGGTAATTTTTCATATGGAGAATGTAACAGGTATATTAAAGGCTTATAGAGCTCCCAAAGTTGAACTATGTTCTTCTATGGTAGCTTGAGTATTGGAATATATAATTCTTGTTTAATTTTTAAAAAGGACATAAAAATTTATAAGCATGTTATAGAGTGTGACAGTCCTTAACAATATTGTGATACAAGGTAGAGTCAAATTGAAAAATGAATGCATAAATATTAATAATCTATGAGTCCAATATCATCAGATCAATTTACTAATGGAATACAAATAGTTTTATCAATTGAAACATTATATCACAATTTTTAATTTGCAAGAAGGATATTAGTGTGCTATGAATCAGTTTGGATGTATATGTAACATTGATACTCTTATGGAAGCCAACACAAGGGCTAAGAAAAGAACACTAGAAGGTAATAAAGAGGGTAATTCAAGTACATATTACACATTATCAAGTGTCTCAATGGAATAATAGGCCTAATAAAACCCCTAAAGTACAATAAATGTAGAAAAATCATAATGTGAAATATGCTACTTCACCTCAATCTTCACAAGTTCAAGATAGTGTTGTTGCTCCTAAAGTACAACCAAAGGTTGGTAATTATTATATAATTTTTTTTGATCAAATGAATAAGGTATATGTTAACATCCTCATGTGGGAGACATTGGCCATTCTTGGACAAAAAGATCTACTTCAATAAAAGCTATCTAATCTTAACATTGTAGCTAGATCAATAATGAAAGAGAGAGAATAATCATCATGCATGAAACTTATCCTAAAGTAAGGAAACAAGTAAAAATTGATAATCCTCCTCTATTATATGTTTTTATCATTATAGGTGATTCTTTGGTTCACAATTGTATAATTGATAGTGGTTCTAGTACCTTTGTAATGCATAAACAAGTGGCTCATAAGCTAGGTCTAAAATATGAGCCAATCACCAAAGTATTTTTGTAATTAAATGGGACAACTACCAAGACTATAGGTATCATCAAAGGTTTGAAAATATATTTTAATTTTTATCCATAACCTTGATCTAATGTAATAAATATCTAAGTTGATGCTTGATTTATATATAAATGTATACAAGCTTGAGGTTTTATTTCCCTAGTCTATAACTTATCATTGAAAATATTGAGGTTAAGGAGAGATTAATCTCTTGTAAATTATATAATGAGTTCCACTTGTTTTCTCATTTTCATACCATCACTACATGTATTCAATAATTTATAAGAAAATAAGTGGTATAAGATATGGTGCCATCATACCATTCATGAAAAAAAAATGTTTTATGGATCTTTCATAATTAATCTCCCAAAACCAATTTTAAGGTCATGGTAAAGTGGTCAAATAGAACTTCATTGCGGTAGAACTTGATGTAGTGGCCAATGTAATTTTTTATGTCGAATATGTGTTTATATTAAAGTATAACATGATTAAACCATTTGAGGACATCGTCAAACCCATGGAGGAAGTTAAAACACATGAACCACCATTATTCTACACAAATCCAACCACAAACACTAATGATTTTTAAATAAAACCAAACTTAAATTTATTCCACACACCACCACATATGGAGGGTTTCCTCTTTATCCTAAAGATAATACCATATTAAAATCATTACAAACAAGATAGTTTGTAAGGGAGCAATTATTAGGAATCTAACTCCTTAATTATACATATTCAACATCATCTTTAAGCATATAAAATTTTACTAACCCTAAATCATAACATCCAATATCAAGATCTATCCATAATCCTTATTGCATATAGTTTTGACCCATAAGAAATAGAAATAATAGAAAGCATTGAAGAGATTAAGGTGGTAGTGTTTTTACACACTTCTTCATGATAAATCATGGTAAAAGGAATCACATCAATAAAAATTCATTTTAATGGGTTTTCAATAAAAACTTGCTTCAAGTTATCCCACACACCACCACATAGAATTTTTTTATTATTTATCCTTAGGGGATGACATATTAAAATAAATACCAAAAGTATAGTTGGTAAGGGAAAAAATTATTATAAGCCCATAACCAAAACTCTACATGCTCCATGTCATCATTCCATAAAGTCACAACCATAACTCTACCCCTCGTAGTTTGCATACAATGGCTACCCAAAAGTTCATTCTATTTTTCCCTTAAGAATGGCAAAATTATCTTATGGGATGTGCTCAAATACCTAGAAGTTTCAAATTTAGGGCCCATCAAAGTATTTATAAAGGAAAATATTATGTTTATACAACCATCCAAATCCATCGATGAAGAGGGTTAGTCGATTAGGTGTGTGAGTCAAAAGATATGTATTATACTAACTAGCTTTTATTCCCTAAAATGATATTTTAATGCGAGAGAAAATGTGTTGCCATTTATCCATTGACATGAGTCCTAGATAATCCTCCAAAGGGTCCTATCTGGACTTGCTTATGTAATAGTATGAGTTAACAGTTATTACCTTCACCTAACAATTTGCCTACAATTATTGCCAAAATATCAGTCCTTGTTTTCCCTTATAATGACAAGATTATATTTAGGGATGCATCTGGTTGACTATAAATTTCAAATTTGGGGCCTAACACAAGATGGAAAATGGCCATTATTACATTTTTACTCACATCCAAAATGCCATTTTAGGCTTAGGGTAATGGTTTCTTCATAATTAGTAGGGGGAAAGGGGTTTGTGTGTGAGATTTAATATTTCTATAATAATGTATGATTCTTAAATAAAGATAACATGTTTTGTTTCAAAAAATGAGTGTAACATCTAAAAGGAAGTAAGGTTGTGATTCACTTAACCCTGTAATCCTCATTTCATTTGATGACATTCCTCACACACTGTAAAAATTGTACACCCCAAACAAGGTATATGAAATATTATCAACAAGTGAGCCTTTCTAAGACATACCAACAATGTAAATATTTTACTAATATTCTCAATTTATTCTCTATAATTTTCTTATAAAACATTATCATTTTTATAATTTATCTCACTATGCCAACCCTATAACATTATAATTTAATCCACAACTAATTTTCTTTCTAACAAAATTATTATCACTATGCCAACTCATTTGTTGCTTGTTATTAAATTATTTTAGTGGTTTAAAATTAGAGTGATATAGCAAGTGCTTTGTTCTTAATTTGATAACTCAACCACCTCTCAATCAAAGAAACATGGTACAACCTTAAAATATATGTATGTCAATCTTAAAAATAAAATTAATGTTTTATTTTTGTAATTTTTTTGGATATAGATTTTATCCCCATAATCATCCTTGCCAACTCCTCCACCTTTCAACCAATGTAATGTGGTGAAATCATAGGATCTATGTTTGTCATGCTTAAAAATAAAAAAGGATAATTATAGGTTTTGATAATGGTTTTGAAAATGCTTAAATTTATATTTTATCTCAAAAATTTAAATTTTATTAATTACAATATATTCGGAATGGTTTTTTCTTTGATTAAATGCATTTTGATCTTAATTTCATACACTATGATATTGATTTCCTTCATTTATATATTAATTGCCTATGTTGTAATTGTGATTCATCTATATGGTTTTAATTTATGTGTAAAATTTCTTCTTTTATGAATTAATTCAATAAGTATAGTTAGTAATAATAAAAAAAACAAAATGGATACACCTATTTTTAGGAGAAGGAAGCCAAAGGAGATGGAATAGATAGAGGGTAAGTAGAAAAGTAGCATAAGATGATAGTTAATAGGAGGGAAGTCATGGAATCAAATAAATACAAACACCAATTTTTAGGTAGGTAATGTATTTATGAATCTGGCTAAATCTAAAATTCATAGTTACTAGTTGTATTTATGTTTGGATAGATATTTATAGAATAATGTTTCAATGAGTAGATTGGTACATAGGTATATTATGCTCATGTAAACCTTGTAGAGTAATTTATCTGAGTATATATATAAAAACATTGAGCATATATAAATAAAAATTGGCAAGAGGAGCTCATGTTCATGTTTAAAATTTTAAGGACCCATGAACAATATGTATATAATTTAACTCAAAGCTACAAACTTTAAGTGTTTGGTGTAGTACTATAATATATATGGTGATTTATCTACAAGTATTAGATTTCAGCAACATAGAGTAAGAGTGCAGCCATAATATTTTGTGCAATGATTATTATGGAAGTATATAACATCAACTACATGGTATAACCAATTTATTTATATAAAATAGGTAGAGTATGTATGTGATATAACCAACATGCAAGTATTTATGAATCATCATAATGAAAAATTGATTACATATATAAATTAAATACTAGCATGATATATGAATCATATGTCATCGTATATATGTATGAATTTTATCATGAAATAGTCATTTTGGCAAAAACTGAATCGATGAGTTAATAATGATTACTAAAAAATGGCATAAAGCCTTAAATAGCCATAATCCTGTAATAACGACTTTCAATAAATTTAATAGCAACTTCCATGGAATTTAACAACCCATAATGCTATTTTCTAGAATAGTCCATAGTGTTGCACTTTATTTTTATAGAAATATTCATTTCGTCAATAAATATTAAACAGATTATTAGATAGAAAATATTGAGTCAATTATTTACTTAAAAATTAGGGATTTGGAAAGTGCAGTGACTGATATAAAAGAAGGTAAATATGGAAATTTATTATGTGACAATCTATACAATTTAAAAAAGAGAATGTTACAATTTTATGAATCATGCTATGTAGTAAATAAGGGAATTATAATTTACAATGACTTATCCTTTAAGTTCAGTCCTCTAAATGTAGTAGACAATTTAATATAGGGATGTATTAATGATACTGAAAGAATAAAAAATATAGCTAAGAATTAACATAATCATCACACAAGACATTAATTAGATAGTGATAATTATTATTCTTGTATGGTGATTTAATATGGCAATCATGTGAGATATTTTAGGTATTATTTTTAAGCTTGTTTGCATGTCGATTGTTGAGTTTATTCAATCCCATTATTTTGGTAAAACTACTAAGGTGTCACTATTTTTAAGGACAGAGCAGTCCATAGTGTCATCACCACACTTTGCAATAATGAGCACTATTAAATTGAATTATTGGTGTCGCTTTATGTTATGATTATGGATGGTTATTGGGATCATCAACCAAGATTATGACTTATATACTAGTCGTTATAAGTCCATAATGCTAAGTTGACACTTTATCGGGATATATCTTTCCAAAAAAAAAGAATTATTAAATCCGTAATGTTCTAAGAGGATTGAGCTCCCATATATATATATATATATATATATATATATATATATATATATATATATATATATATATATATATATATATATATATATATATAATAAGTAGTGGTTTGGACATTTATTTGATTAAAGAGTAATTTGGTTATTGAATAGATATCCCTACAAATTTGATAGTAGGCTATGATGTTTAATGCCATGGTATTTAGGTAAAAAATAATCATTATAGTTGGTGAATGTCTAATTATAATAAACTTGTCAGTGTTGGTAGTGGAAATAAGACTAAATTTTTTTGATTGCTCTAAAACGGGCAAAGAATTTGTATTTGGTAACACATTATTTGATGGAGTGGTATTATAAGATCACTTAATGACATAGGTCTTATCATATAATTAACCATAATAGTTGTATTCTTTGATATAATAGCATGATTATGGTTATAAATTACTTATATCAAAATAACATAGGAGAGTGTACTTGTGATTGTAGTTCCCCAAGTGGTTAAAATTATGGGTGGGTTCTATATTGTAAAATCCCTTAAATATGACATATATATAGTGAACATGAAAATTTAGAGGATTGTTATAACCATATGGAATTATTGATAAGAAACATAAGTGAAACAAGTGGTATAGTTATTGCATAAAATTTGAGTACTTAATTATGGGGTACAAGTGCTCATAGATACCTATATCATGGGGAGGATAATCAAGACGTAAAGTTTCTTAGGGATCCAAAACTATAACCAGATTAAAAGAGTCTTCTAGAAAATAGAATGAGATGTTTAAATGAATGTTATAATGGGCTTATGCATTCTATGATTTTTTTGTAAATGATTGATTGGTTGTTAGTTATATGTAGTCAGTATTGAATACTTGTGTGTAGTACATATTATGAGAATGTTAATATGTATAAATGTTTGGTTATATTTATCGTATAATAGTGTATCATGATTTTTGATTATAAGTTATATTTCTTTGAATGTTAGTATACAGTTTAAACATAGTATACCCAAGTGGTATAATCATGTACTTACTTGCTCGTTATTATGTATATGGTCATTTAATTATTGAAATCATGATGTTTCTATGTAAATTTCACTTTCACATTCAAAAGAAGAATAAGAAACTAAAGAATGGTCAAGGCTAGAAGATACCTGATATAGTCATGCACACCGTAATCAGACGTTGGAAGGTACTCCTCTTTGGCTGTGGAGGAATGACACCTGCGAAGAAAGAGAGACTAAGACGAAAAATGTTAGACAAGGATATGGTGGGTTGTCAGGCAAAAGCCTGATCCCGAAAGTATGAAGACTTCCTAAAAGGATATCAACCCACTGATAAAAAAAAGGAATATTTGACTGAAGTAGAAATAGTGAAAAATAAAATGAAAGAAATAAAAGATAAAAAATAAAGTGCGTACCTGATATGCAGCACTATTCTACACAGTCACTGGCATCAGTCTCTGTGGTGCCGGCGTCGGTCAGGGGAAGGTGCTGACGTCGGTTAAGGTGCCGGCATCGGTCGGGGTAGTGACCGTCGTCAGTTGGGGCAAATTCTGGATAGAGTCTGGGCGGGTCAGGTCGGGTCTGGTAGAGTCGAGATAGGGTCTGGACAGGGTCTGGTCAGGGTAAGGTCGAGTCTAGACAGGGTCTGGTCTGGTTTGGACAAGTTCTGGGTAGGGTTTGGACAGAGTCTGGTTAGGGTAAGGTCGAGTCTAGACAGGGTCTGGGGGTTTGCAGAAGGTCTGAACAGAGTACAGTGTAGTCAGGGGATAGTGGGCAGAAGTGTAAAGAAGGAATTTAGGGCTCGAATCTACAGTCTGAAGATCAAGAGTGATAGAAATAACAAACAATAAAGAAATAAAACATAGAGGGAGATACTTACCTGTCACACTGCGAGTATGATGAAAGACATAGTTGAAATTGTCGATGTGCTGCCAGATTGAAGCAAACGTAGATTGGTTGATGCCAGAGTTGATTGATCACCAGGGTTGATTGATCACGAGAGTCTGTGGATTGATTAGTGTTTTCGAATGTCCAAATTCGAGATCGATTGGAAGAGGTTGATGAAGGCGAGGGACGGTTCGAAAACCATTCGGGAAACTGATTGAGAACTGAATGAATAACTGATAATGGGTAACTGTAAGATGATCGACGTCGATAGGATTATCGACGTTAGCCGATAAGTGACCGACGTCGGTGACGTAGGCCAGGTAACGACCGTTGTTGGCAGATGCAGAATGGAGACAAGGGCTAGCTTTAGCTCTCTGCTCATTTTTACATGCTGCCAGGGTCAAGGCTAGTAAGGAAATGGTCGACAGGGGCAAAATAGGTGAGGGAGAATAAAATGAGGGATGACCAGGGGAGTAGACACAATTTTGGTGTCTACATTTGCCCCTTTTTGTCTTGTTGGTTGTTCTGGATGAATTGCAAGACAAAAACAGGAGGTTGGTTGCCCCAGGTGATGGGTAAGGTCGGTTTCATCTTGTTGGTTGTTCGAATGAACTGCAAGACAAAAATAGGAAGAAAATAGGTTGCCCCGATTGTGGATGAGGTATTCTCCCTCAAAGCAGGAGTCGAGGGAAGGGAACCAGGAATCAGGTGCTGATTTGACAAAGAGAAAAAAAAGGGGTGAGGGTAAATGCTACAAAAGTCATGATTGCACGCATACCACTGCACGAGATGGTCAGGTCAAATTGTCGCAGGTCAAGGGTCGAGGAGTGCCAAAATTGAAGTAACCGGTCCCTAGCATTTAGTCGTCTACTGATCGGGTCACTCAATCTAAGCTGAAGCTCCAAATGGTCATCATGTTCCAGGTATCTCAGGCTTAGGAAGTGCTCCCAGAAACATGAAAATGTCACAAGTAGTGTGGATCAATCGGCTTGCGATCCTATACTTGTGAGGGTCAAAAATAGTCTACGCACAATTCTGCTAACCAGCCGTGAGGTAGCATGCATGCAAAAACAACCAAGGCAACATTGTCTTGGAAGTGGTTAAGGTCAAAGTCGGAGGAGATAGGTATGATCTCCAATGGTCATTGGTCAAAGTGGATGGATGGATGAAAGGATGTGGCCGAGCTAACCTCAGAACACTGAGTGCTGCCTACATAGCCCTTGTGTGAAGGGCCTCAGGCCAATGTAGTTCTCCCTAAAAGGGAGGAAGGGTCAAAGGGATGGAATTGGTCGTTGTCGAGGGCAAGGTCATGGTTAAAAGGAAGAAAAAAGGGTTTGTCCATCAGGGAGACGAACAAACGAGGGTGGTCGAGCTAACCTCAGAAGATGTCGTGTCATCTGAGTGCTGCCTACATAGCCCCGGTCATAGGGCCTCAGACCAATGTAGTTCAGATTGAAAGGCAAAATGGTCAATGATTGGATGTGGTCAAATGTCAAAATGATGAGGAGAAGAAGATGTCACAGCCTTTTCCAAATGGTGTATTCTGTAACATTGGTCGAGGGTCTTTCATTCCTAGTAATTTTCCATAGTCATGATGGATGTATGCTAAAAATAAATTGAGGTCTATTTATGCTTCAGCAAGTATTGGTTTATGTTGAACATAAATTGGGTCTGGTCGATAGTTTCCATGTGTATTGGTGTCCATAGAAACTATGTGAAATGGACAATGATGATGTCTGATGTCATAATGTCAATGATGAAAAAGTTGAGAATGTTGATGTTGGCTTGGTTTGAATTGATTGGGTAAAAAAAGGTTGGGTTGAAGTGACCAAAGTGTAAAGAAAAAGTGAAAGGCGAATTGATCTTTCATTGACAAGGACCAGAAGGGACAGCATAGATAGGGGTTATTAGAACAAAAGCCTCGTTCATGCATGAAGTCGTTGACCAGTGTTGTGTTAGAGTGGTAATCGAATCACTTGACATTAAGTGAGCTCGAAGTCCCTTGAGTAGGTGTTAGGAAGAGGAGGATAGGGTAACCCAGTTTTAAGAGTAGAGATAACTTTGCCCCTTTTTATAGGAGACCCTGAAACAACTATAAGCCAAGTCCATGACTCATTTTTTTTTTTTTTGGCGCAGACTGATGAATGCGGGAAGCCTACAAAGAGATGTCATTTGCTTGGTGGTCATGTTGTGAAGCTGATCAATGCGGGAAGCTTTAGAAAAAGATTGATGTTTGTAGCAAGAATTAGTCATAGCCATCCTTCGAGGGAGTGGTCTATATTTTGCTTTAGATAAGGGCTTTGAATAGCTGTCCTTCGAGGGAGCAGTCTATTAGCTACAACAATGATAGTACAGCTGTCCTTCGAGGGAGCAGTCTGCCTTTTTGATTTGAGTTGGTGACCTTGGATATGTTGACATCTTGATTTAATTTTGACAGAAATGTGAGTCATGGATGAGACTATAGAAGGTCAAGGGCTCCCTTTTATTAGGACAAAGCATCCATGCATCATAAAAGGGTTATAGAGGATTTGTTAAGGGGAGTAGGGTTGAAAGGAATAAGGATGAAGAGGACGGGGATTGCTCAAGGGACGAGCTCAAGGTAAATGTCAAGTGGACAAGTACTCGACTAATAGAAGAATGGTCGCAGATGCAACGCATTAAGAGGCTCAGGTTCTGGTTGTCCATCGAGAGAAGACAAATGATACGTCCCTGATCCATACTTGTGCGTGATAATAAAAGGTCTGAGCCAATTAGGGGCAAACTTGCCTCGTTTACTTCACTCCATATTGGTCACGTGCTGATTCTCTTTGAGGATGAGGTCTCTGATATTGAAATCTCGTTCTCACAGATTTTTGTCGTAGGCTCGCTTGATACGATGTTGATAGACATGGAGATGGTTGAGGGCAGCAAGACGGTGCTCGTCAAGTAACTGAAGTTGAGCTAAGCGATCTTGATGAAAGTCATCATTAGAAAGAATGTCATGGAGAGAGATGCAGAGAGACGAGATCTATACTTTGAGAGGTAGGACAGCCTCTGTTCCGTACATGAGAGAGAAAGGGGTAGCACCCATGGAGGTTTGAATGCTAGTGCGGTAAGCCCACAAAGCAAAGGGAATGTGAATATGCCAATCCCTTCCAGTGTCGCTGACCACCTTCATGAGAATTTTAGTCAATATTTTGTTGGAAGCCTTGGCCTGCCCATTTGCTTGTGGGTAGTAAGGCGAAGAGAAACTGAGGTTGATGCCAAATGAGTCACAGAGTTTTTGGACAGTCTTGTTTTTGAAGGACTTGCCATTGTCGGTGATGATTTTGTGAAGGACACCGAAACGACAGATGATGTGGATGCTGATGAAGTCGATGATTTTGTCAGATTTTGTGGAGACGAGAGGAATGGCTTCCACCCACTTGGTGAAATATTCGGTGGCGGTGATGATGGATTGATGACGAAGAGATGAATGAGGGTTAATCTCATCGATGAGATCTAAGCCCCATTGAGAAAAGGCCAGAAATCCTGAGCGACTTGTAAGGCATGACTAGGAAGATGAAGCAAGTTAGAGTGCTGCTGACACTTGATGCAATGCTGAACATAGTCACTACAGTCTTGATGAAGGGTGGGCCAATAATAACCCAGATGAAGGATGCGCTTGGCAATTGAATTCCCACTGAAATGTCTGCCACAAATCCCATCATGGACTTGTTTTATGGCTTGAGAAGCTTCAATGGAGGTGAGACAGTGAAGAAGGAGGTCATCAAAGCCTCGCTTATAGAGAAGACCCCCTAGCATGGTATAGCATGGTATAGTTTCTCGGTATGAGTATACCGAGTTTCATAGTCGACCAGTGTTCGGCTGATATAGTAGACTGCTTGCTCACGGTGATGCTCATCTCGATGCGCGATCATGGCACCTAACGAATGGTTGGTGATAGAGATATAAAGGTAGAAAGCTTGATCATATTTAGGTGGAATGAGGACTGGTGGAGAGACCAAATAGCATTTAAGGGCTTCAAAAGCCTCTTGACAGTCCTTATCCCATGTAAAAGAGACGTCTTTCTTAAAGAGATGATGAAAAGGTTGGCAGTGGTCAGAAAGTTGCAAGATGAAACGGTGAATGGACTGAAGCTTCCCTTGTAGACTGCGAAGCTGCTTGAGATTGGTCGGGGGCGGCATCTCGAGGATAGTGCGGATCTTGGCGGGATCTATCTCGATGCCACGGAAAGAAATGATAAAGCTGAGAAGCTTACCGGAGAGGACCCCAAAGACACATTTCTTGGGGTTAAGGCGGACATTGTATTGAAAAAGGCGAGAGAAGATGATGTTGAGAATGGTCAAATGGTCATGATGAAGCTTGTATTTGTTGAGCAGGTCATCCACATAGTCCTCCATAATTTTGTGGAGGAGATCATGGAAAATGTAGGTCATGGCGCGCTGATAAGTGGCGCCTGTGTTCTTCAAGCCGAAAGGCATGACTCGATTGCAAAAAGTTCCCCATGGAGTAATGAAAGTTGTCTTGTGCTGATCTTTCAGAGCAATCAGGATTTGATTGTATCCTGAAAACCCGTCCATGAGAGATAACATCTCATGTCTGGCCGTGAGATCAACGAGCTGGTCAATGTTAGGAAGATGAAAGTCATCTTTGGGATAGGCTAAGTTAAGGTCGTGATAGTCTGTGTAGATCTGGATCCCCCCAGTTGCCTTGGTGACTGGGACAATGTTAGAGACCCACTGCAGATAGTCGATGGGTTAGATGAAGGAGACAGAAAGGAGGCATTGAAGCTCTTCTTTGACAAGGAGGGCAACGCGAGGATGCATCTTTCGAAGCTTTTGCCTAACAGGCTTAGCCTCTGGTTTGGTGACAATGTTATGGGTAGCGATGGTGGGGTTGATGCCAGGCATGTCATGGTAAGTCCAGGCAAAGGCCTTGCTATGGTTGGAAAGGAACTGGGTATAGTCAAGCTGCTCCTAGGTATCTAGAGATTGGCCAATCTTTAAGATGTGAGGAACATCGAAAGAAGGGAGTTTAATGTCAATGGTTGATTCATTTAACATAACCTGGGTCTCAGAAGGGAGAGAGCACTGGATAAAAGAGTCATCGGTGCCCATATAGGAAAGAATGGCATCATCGTCAATACAGTGGACGGTGTGAATGGTCACCGACTCATCTTCTACCATGCTAGGGAAAATGAAAGGGAGAGATCTGGACACCCCATTGAGCTAATAAGTCAAGGGTTCCAGACAGATGGTGTTTATGAAAAAAAACTAGAAGGGATAGAAACCACCGACTCCGTAGGTGAAGAGGGAAGAATGGGCGAGCCTGGAGGAGATTGGTCAAGGATTGGTTCGGGACAAAGGTCTATAGGGTCTTGAGTGGGGTCGTGATATCCCAAGCCGTACCATTTCTTGGCATTGTCATCGTTGAGCGGTTTGATGGGCTGATGAGAACCCTACTCATAGTGTCCAAAACCAAAACCCTTCCATGCACACCTATAAAGATAAGTGTGTGCAAAGGCAGGGTTGCCAAGAAATGAGAAGTCTGATGTGAAAGGTTGAGGTGAAGAAAGGGGATTGCCATCAACAGGAGCTTGATTGAGCCCCCCATAGACAAGATTGGTTTGGAGGTGAGGAGGACCATAAGGCACGATCATCCCGATTCGATGGTCATAACTAGGGTTGTGATGAAGGCATCCATACTCTTGTGGAGTTTGGAACATGTCTAAGGCCAGCAAGCGATACTCTCCCAATGAAAGTCTTTGGAAGATGTCTTCCATGGGGTTTGTGGTCATCATTTGAAGGGGAGGTGTGAGGGTAACTGCTTGTTGTGAACTGGTCGAAGCTTTTGTGGATGGAGGCAGTGTCGAGATTGATGGCTTGATAGGGATGAGGATGTCATTTGGACGGTAGGTGGTGTTACAAGTTTTAAAGGGTGAGGGGTCAGCGGGAATGGTATGGACTTGCCCATCGTGTTTGAATTTCACACAACGGTGCAGGGTGGAGGGGACGTAGGTCATGGCACAGATCCAGGGTTGGCCTAGCAAGATGTTGTATTGAAACTCTCCTTCGATGATATAGAAGAGCTCCAGGACTGTGCGTGGACCAACGCGAATGTGAAGGACGACTGTGCCAATGGTCGTGGCAGTGGTGTCATTAAAGGAGCGCAAGAGTGCATCAGTTTTGGAAACACAATTCTTGGGAAGAGCCAACTATTCAAAGGCATGGGTGGAGATAATATTGATGCTGGCGCCTCTGTCGATCATAACGCATTTAATGCGTGTCTGATCAACATAGGCATTGATGAAGAGGGCGGCATCCTGATCTTCCGTGTTGGATGTGGGAATCTCAGAATCGCTGAATGTGATGGAGGCAATGGGGGCTAAAGAGTGGACAAGGGCAGCAAGTGGCTGGGGGTCTTCTGGTTGGACCTCCACTGCCTGCAGGGCTCTGATGAGGGCTTGATGATGTTGAGGCGAGGTTTGAATGAGGTCATAGAGGGACATCTTCACAGGCGTCTGGTGAAGCTGTTTCAACATGGAGTCATGGATTGGTCTGGAAGAAGAAGAAGAAGAGGAGGGTTGAGGTGCGCCAAGGATAGAAATCTTAGGCTTGGGTGGTTGAGGTGGCTGGATGAAAGGGTAGGTCCAAGGAATGGCGGCTTTTTCTTTAGCCTTGTCCTTTTGTGACCTGATGGTTATGTGAATGGCATTGATTTTGAAGATAGGGGATGAAGGAGATGAAGAGGTTGTGGTCTACTGATGAGATGTTGATGGGTTTGAAGAGGTTGGAGGATTATGAGAAGGAGTTAGGGGTCGGTCGAGAGTGTCCTCAAAGAGAAGAGTGTCTTTCGCCAGATAGCGGTGAATGACGGTCTTGAGGGCACAACAAGTCTCGGTATCGTGTCGTGGCGTACGATGATATAGACAAATCTTCATGTCGTTGAACCAGGAAGGCTTAAACCCGAGAGGTTGGAAAGGTCTGATGGGTGGAAGGGTTATGCTGGAAGTCTGCAAAATTCGGTGTAAGATCAAAGAGTATGAACCCACTAAAGGGTCTATGCTCCTTGATGTGTGCGATAATGGTGACTTTTGCTTGGGCAGAGTCAGAGGAGGTTTTTGTACCACCTTCTGGGTTGATGGTGTGGTGACAGGCAGAGACGGTACTTTCTTCATGAGAGGTACCACCTTTTTGGAAGAGGGTAGGTTAGCGATAGGTAAAGGAAGCAAAGGAGGCAACTGGTTTTGTTTAAAGGTTGGAGTGGGAAGGATTCTGGTCAGGGTCGAAGGATGGGGGCCCAAAATGGAAGGCAATGGTGACAAAGGAGGAGGCATTCACCTCTGTGGTTTAGCAGTCTTCTGTGACTTGGGTTGAAGACTACTATTGGTCGAGGTCTGGTCTAGGTCCACCTTCACTTGCGGATGAGTGAGGTTTGAGACAGGGCGAACGTCAAGTGATTTGATAGGTTTAGATGGGGTAGATGCAGGTTTTGATTTTGACGGGGTTGGTTGAGGTTTAGAAATAGGAGTTTTATTTTTGTTAAGGGTCTTGGGAGATATCGCCATGGGAGGATTAGCTGCATGAGATGAGAGGGCACGGGCATGTTGAAGAGCTGTGAGATGCTCCCATAATACCTGATGTTTTACTTTCCTTGAAGGAAGAAGTTTGAGTTTCTCCACTAGTCGGTGAAATGGCTGAGAAGATGTGGAATGAGGTTTGGGTTCTTGAGAAGATGTGGACGGTAGTGAGGTTGAAGATGAGACTGGTGTAGCGGTCTCAGATCCAAGGCATGATGGAGTTGTGATAGGTTCGTCTGTGGTTGGAGACGAAGGAGAGGCAGGTTCTTCTCTAGGTGGAGAAGAAACCAGAGAATGAGGCTCCTCAAGTGGGTAAAGAGCAGGGATGATGGTACCCTCCACTTGCGGTCAAAGAGTAGGAAAGGTCGGGTCCTCCATGGGCAGCAAGAAGGAAGACGGTGAAACTGGCGGTGCTGGTAAGGTCGAGGTGTCCTCCAAGATGAGATAAGTTGACGGAGAACTAACTGAAGAGGGAGGTTCATCCACATGTAATGGACTGATGGGTGGACTCACCTCTTGAGGTTGTGAAAGAGTCTGGTTGGGGATGAAGGGTGAGACTGTATTGACTATTCGTATATTGTGTTCGTGAATGTTGTCAGTCATAGTCTGGACATTATTTTGGGTTGGCGGATGATTAGGGGATGGTTGTTTAAAGATGTTGATGTTCTGATTAGGTGGCACATTGGGATTATTGAGGATGAGGTCACCCTTTTCCAGCATATCTTGGATGATGTTTTTAAGGGTTTTACAATTGCCCGTGTCATGTCCCTTAACACGGTGGTAGTTATAGAAATCGTTTTACCTATACCACGCAGGGATGGCGCATGAGGGATCAAATTGTGGAGGTGGTCAGATCTGAGGAAGGTTGAGGACCCCTTGTTTGACGAGTTTTTCCAAAATGGAAGCGTATGATTCTCTAAGTGGAGTGTATGAACGCTGAATATACCATTGTTGGAATTGTTTGGTGATGTTGTGAGATGTGGATGATTCAGGCTGGTTAGTTGAAGGCAAAGAGGAGGAAGATCTAATGACCACAGCATTTGCTGAAGCTTTAGATTTAGGATTGGATGAGGAAGGCTTAGAAGAGGGGTCGTTAGTCTTGGAGTTGGGATTCTTGCTCCACAACTTGACTTTATTCTCCTCGACGGCACGTAACTCAAGATTACGGGCCATCGTGAAGGCTTCGTCGAAGGTGCGGAAGGTTTGAACCCTCAAGGTGGAAGAAATATGTCGGGCGCAGGCTTGGGAGAAAATTTTAATGAGTTCAGGCTGGGGTAAGGAAAAAGAGAGTTGATTGATAAGGCCCCTCCAGCGAGCAATGAAATCAGCAATGGATTCGTCCTCGAATTGGTGGATAGAGTAGAGGTCTGTGATTGAGACCTTCTTGGTGATGTTGATAGAGAAATGGTCAAGGAAGAGCTGGGCTAGTTGAGTGAACGTGAAGAGGGAATGGCTGGCAAGAGAGTTGTACCAATCAAGCGCAGCACCTGAGAGAGACATAGGAAACGTGTGTAAAAGCAACACATCATCGTGGGAAATAAGGTAACAGGCATGTCTGAATGCCCATAAGTGCTGTTGTGGGTCTTCCTTGCTTTGAAAGCGAGAAAATTTAGGAAGTTCCCACTGGTTGGGATATGGCCTGATTAGGATAGAAGGATGAATGGGCTCATTGTAAATTTGTTCGTATGACAGAGTATTGCGTGAGCTGGAAACAGAGGTCTCTAGACTAGACATCTTGTCCATCAGCATTTTTATGATATCTACTGACGGATTGGTGGGTGGAGCGCCCCCTAGATTGTAAGGCACTTGAATGAGGCTAGAAGAGGCGTATGACGTAGTCAGTTGTACTAGTAAGGGCGCAACGTACGGATGACTAGTCGTAGGGATAGAAGAAGAGACTAAGGGTGGTTGGGTAGAAGGCACGGCTAGATTTGATGTTACGATGAGAGGTTGGTTAGTAGTAACATGGGCTAATGGATAGGTAGCCACCCTAGTGTTGATAGGAGTAAGGGTAGGTGGAATAGAGACGACTAGATTCTGAAAGGGGGTAGAGAGTGGTTGAGTGGGCTAAAGTTGATAGGGGGCTAAAACCCCGATGGAAGTGGGCTCAAAGATGGAAGGAGAGGCCACACTTAGATGGTTGGTCAAAGGTTGGTCATTGGTCGAGGCAATAGCCTGGGTGTCTAAAGGTTGAACTACGGACGCTGCTGATACGGCCGCAGTTTCAAGGAGAGAGGTTGGCATTCCATAGATTGGATTGCCCAGAGAGTCTCACGTTCAGCTATTCATGAGATAGTGCTGCAAGGCTTTGACGTTGAGGTCTAAGAATCGTGCAAAATGTTGGTCCCCTTCTGGAATGACAGGTGTCTGGGTCAGGGATGGTCTAGTAGGAGTTCTTTCAGTTTCTGAGTGGAACTCCATTATAGGACTGGTTACAGATGGGGTGGATGGAAGTGGTTAATGGCTAGCATGGTCAAGAAGGGCCTTGGTTTGACTGCATGTCAAAACCATACAAGGCAAGAAAGAACGTCCTCACACGCTCAAACAAGCAGATAAGAACTAAAAAAGATGAAGACACAAACAGATCCTAAAACCCTAGAAGTAAATTTTTAGGATTATAGTAGCTTATGCCTTAGAATGTGTGTAGAGGAAGATTGGCTTTCGAGTCGGGTCCTAGAAGAAGTCTATGGATGGTTTCGGGTTAGTTATGGTTCTCAAAAAGTCTGTGTTAGGTTTCGTACAAGGCCTAGTGCTAAGGAGCAAGCTCCCCTCACTTCACGAGTCCAGTGGTGAGCTGGGCCCGCTTAGCCAAAATATAGTTCCCCTATAGTTTAGACTCTGCCAGAGAACAGAGTGGGCTTTCTCCTTGGTGATGAAATCCAAGTAAGATCGCCGGGATGGGTAAGGTATCTGCTAGGGGATGAAATCCCAGTCGGGCCTTGTCTCAAGTAAGTTAAGATGTTTGTTTTGTGCAAGTGGTTTGGTCGTGTAACATGAAGTGATCTAGATTAATTCAATATGCGTTTGTTAATTACTATGTGTGGTCTAAAAGATGCAAGCAAACAGAAATGCAATGCAGAGTGTTTTAATGTCCAAGTCAAAATGTTTTGTTCGTATGAAGACGAATGGAGAAAGAGGCAAAGAATATGAATTTGGACTAGTCTAGAAATGCAAGAAAGGAAAGAAATGTTCTTTTTAATCCTGCTTATAGTGTCATTAAGAAGAGACGAAAGGAGGCAAAAAGGAAGGAACCTAATGCACCTAAATGAATGAAAAGAAAAGGAACCCAAGGAAGAACCTAAGGTCCCACTGGGCGTGCCAGAATGTTTCTATGTAAATTTCACTTTCACATTCAAAAGAAGAATAAGAAACTAAAGAATGGTCAAGGCTAGAAGATACTTAATATAGTCGTGCACACCGTAATCAGACGTTGGAAGGTACTCCTCTTTGGCTGTGGAGGAATGACACCTGTGAAGAAAGAGAGACTAAGACGAAAAATGTTAGACAAGGATATGGTGGGTTGTCAGGCAAAAACCTAATCCCAAAAGTATGAAGACTTCCTAGAAGGATATCAACCCACTGATAAAAAAAGGAATATTTGACTGAAGTAGAAATAGTGAAAGATAAAATGACAGAAATAAAAGACAAAAAATAAAGTGCGTACCTGCTATGCAGCACTGTTCTGCACAGTCACCGGCGTCAGTCTCTGTGGTGCCGACATCGGTCAGGGGAAGGTGCCGACATCGGTTAAGGTGCCGGCGTTGGTCGGGGTAGTGACCGTCGTCAGTCGGGGCAAATTCTGGACAGAGTCTGGGCGGGTCAGGTCGGGTCTGGTAGAGTCGGGACAGGGTCTGGACAGGGTCTGGTCAAGGTAAGGTCAAGTCTGGACAGGGTCTAGTCTGGTTTGGACAGGTTCTGGGCAAGGTTTGGACAGAGTCTGGTCAGGGTAAGGTCGAGTCTAGACAGGGTCTAGGGGTTTGCAGAAGGTCTGAACAGAGTACAGTGTAGTCAGGGGATAGTGGGCAAAAGTGTAAAGAAGGAATTCAGGGCTCGGGTCTACAGTCTGAAGATCTAGAGTGATAGAAATAACAAATAATAAAGAAATAAAACACAGAGGGAGATACTTACCTGTCACACTACGAGTATGATGAAAGACATAGTTGAAATCGTCGATGTGCTGCCAGATCGAAGCGAACGCAGATTGGTTGATGCCGGAGTTGATTGATCACCAGGGTTGATTGATCGCGAGAGTCTGTGGATTGATTAGCATTTTTGAATGTATAAATTCGAGATTGATTGGTAGAGGTTGATGAAGGCGAGGGACGGTTCGACAACCGTTTGGGAAACTGGTTGAGAACTGAATGAATAACTGATAACGGGTAACTGTAAGATGACCGTTGTCGGCAGGATTGCCGACGTCGGCCGATAAGTGACCGACGTCGGTGACGTAGGCCGGGTAATGACCGTCGTCGATAGATGTAAAATGGAGACAAGGGCTAGCTTTAGCTCTCTATTCATTTTTACATGCTGCCAGGGTCAAGGCTAGTAAGGAAATGGTCGACAGGGGCAAAATAGGCGAGGGAGAATAAAATAAGGGATGACCAGGGGAGTAGACACGATTTCGGTGTCTACACATGAGTTGGTTATGTGTATTTATATAGTTGTGAACTATGATAGTATGGTATATCATATGTTACTATAGTTTAAATGTATGCTATACCTAGATGGTACATATTGTAATTTTTATGCCTAAACTCATATCTACATCTGATTGAATTAATGTAGGCTTGCTAATTATTAGTATGAATAGTGATTTTTTTACAATTGGTAGGACTGTGTGTATGCTTGCATAAAACCTTTGAGAGTTTCATGAATGTTATGATATTATATTATTGTGTTATATGGGAATTGTGACTTGTTTCATCTAGTTGCTTGAATAGAAGCTTGTGTTCCATGTAGTTATGACTACTTTATTATGATTATTTGTGTAAACTAGTAGTTATGTCTTAAAATACTAAACTACAATAATATGGGTTATCATAGGGCGTATTATGTTTGGAAACTAATTATGGTGGTTGAAATCTGTAGTTAAATGTGTATTTATCTTGGTGGTATAAATTGTAGTCATTATTTCTAGTATGGGATAGAAAATAATGTAAGATTCATTCATACATTTGATGGATTAAATGTATGCTTTGGTTACTCACATGTTTATCATGTTATATGATGTGTTTTATATTAGGATTTAAATTAAATTAATCTTGTGGTTCAATTTTATTTTATCAATCTACATTATTGATACAAAGTAAGGAGTGAGATGGAATTCACTAGCTTACTAGCATCATAATGTCAGATGAAGGCAATCCGATTAAGTGGTGTGTATAAATTTGATTGATCTATAGATAATTATTATTTATTATTCATAAAAATTTGGGCCGCTATTAAGGATCGATGACTAGTAGGATTAAAACACACTAAACATCATGTTGAAAGAGAAGAACCAAACACCAGTAGAATAACAAATTGTATTCATAATAGATGATGAATAGATTTGAGGGGAGGTACATAAATATAAAAAGAGGCATAAATTCATCTACATTTTAAAATGTTATAATAGTTCAATTTCCAAATGAATAGTTAAAATTATGTGTAAGATGTCAACATTGGTTGGTAAATGACAAGTGCATCCACACCAACCAATCTTAATACAAGTTAGACATGTGCATGTGCATTTTAATGACCACATTATTAAACTTAAGTGACATGAATAATACACATAAGCAAGATAAATATATATGTATTAAAAACCATAAAATGGAATAAATAAATTAAACTAACATCCATCTTAAGCATAGCTTAGGTGGGTAGAAGAATTAGGTCCTAAACATAAGGCTTGATTAGGTATCTAACTACATAGAAAATCCCCAAAGAAGAATAGAGATAATATCCCCCAAAAAAACTAGATAGAGAATAATAGAGGATTAAAAATTTCCCCAAGAATATTAAAGTAAAGATGTTTGTACCCCAATAAGAGCTTGCAAGTGAAGATACTTACTTTTAGTGAAGGGTTTGGTGAAGATATCAGTTATCTACTTAATAGTTTATAAAATCTAAAATCAATTCCTTATCCATAAGTGAGTTCAAAAATTAAATGTTTATGAATTATGATGTGCTTGGTCTGTTGATGTTAGACCAAATTTTAGAAGATATAAATGGCATTTTGATTTTGTAGAAGATGACCCTAGGTCACCTAAATTAGATACCAAACTCAGTAAGAATCCCCTAAAGCCAAAAAGCCTCAATAGTAGCATTAAAAACTATGATGTACTAAGACCTAGTAGAAGATAAATAACATTATGATTCTTAGTATACCAAATAATTAGACCAAAACCAAGGGAGAAAATTTATCTTAAAATATAATTTTGATATTTAATATCTCCAACCTAATTTGAATTTGTGTACCCAATTAATTCAACATCAAGAATTTATTCATATCAAATCCAAAACCTATGAGTACCTTGAATATAATGGATAATACAATTGGATACCTTCCAATGCAATGCATGTGGTATTTTCATAAACATGGATACCATGCCCACTGCATATGAAATATTAGTTATATCATGATTTAGATAGATGAGACTACCAAAAATATATCAGTACAAGGTAGCATAAACCAATGGATAAGAATACTTATCCTCAATCCTAAATCCATAAAGAAAAGGAGTCAAGGATGGCTTATAGTGGGCCATGTGAATTCATGCAAAATAATTGAGAGCATACTTAGATTGTGAAATGGTGATCCCTAAGTTAGATTGTGAAATCTCAATCCCATGGAAGTAGTACAACAAACCCAAGTTAGTCATGTATAATTTTTCATCAAAATTAGTTTTAAATACTACAATGAAAGAATAAAAAATGCATTATGATTAATTGGTCAACAACGTACATAACCATAATTAGGATTGAGTCATCCTACTATAAAATTTAGACGTTTGAATTAGAATGACATCTATTAAACCCAACTATGAGAAGTAGTGAATCCATATTGGCATACCAATGCCGAGGGGAACACAAATCATATAATAATAAAGTTATATAATTTTATTCAATATAAAGAGTAAATTAAATAAACTAAATAATTCCTCTATTCAAGGAATCAACCATGATATTAAATCCCCCAAATCACGTAGCTTCTATTTTAATGCAACAATATCTCTCCATAATAACTAATATCCTATATACATGAGTTCATTATAACTCACACCATACATATAATATTATCTCACAATTATAATATCAATGTGAGTACTAATTTTCCTCTAAAAAACATGGTATAGAAATTAAATTTTACGCCCTCAAAACTCTTGTATGAAAATCCAATGTAGCTATGAAATTTTCAATAAAATACTATCTTTTTCTACACATGAATGTGTAAGTGTCAATATCATGTAGGAGCATCTTAGGCTGAATTACAATCTGGTGCCACTAGAACTAGTTATTTAAATTTTATTTTCAATTATTATTGTAAGCATTTCATCAAAAACTTAACACATGCAAAGTGTTGGTTGGAATTCCTTAGGCCACTTCATTTTAAAAATAGTAATATGGATATTTTGGGTTTTGTTTTGAAAGGATGTGAAGGATTCATTTGGACCAAGATAGAGTAGACTTGGAGTTTGAAACACAATAAAATATTTCAAAAAAGAAAAAAAAAAGAAGAATAAAAATGTTTTCAATGATTATTATTCACATTCCATGATTATAGGAGTCTAATAGGTTCCTAATCACATGGTAGAAATGTAGGAAATAACTTCAAGAATAGGAACAAGATAATAGTTTAAAAAACAAATAATAAAATGGGTGTTTTAGGGTGTGTAAGTTGAAGTGAATGGTGCATCCATTCCATAATGTAAAATCATATTTCATGTGCATGTTCACATACATGAAGTACAAATAAACATCCTATAGTAGTTCCTCTTCAATATTGATAATTTCAGCTATGAAATTTTTTATGTAAATGTTTGACAAAATGTCTACGAGCATGTTTAGACTACTAAAATTCATGAAAATAATTGTTGAGTGTGTTTAGTAAAATTTGAAGTGTTTTTGGCATAAATATTGTGTAATAATACGAGTAAATTAATTTCATGTATTTGTGCCTTAGGAAGGCATGAAAATTTAAATTTTAGTGAAAATAACACTCTCGATTATGTGTGGGTTCCATATTAGGTTGGAATATGTTAAAATAGGTTAAGAGTGTTGTTTTGAGTACTATTAACCATTATATCCTCTCTTATTCATCTATATTTTGAATTCCATGCATTTTACTTGCTTACAAGTTGAATTTTTATAAAGACAAAATTTTGAGTTGTCATGAAAATGGGCACCAAAATTGGTGGGATCACGTGAATTGGGTGAGGTAAAAATAGATATTTTGTGTTTACACTTCTAGGAATTGATTTCCATTCATTTGAATCCCAACCTAGGCTTCATCAATTGCTATCATGGCAAGGGCTTCCTTGTTGGGTTGAGTATTGTGAAGCTTTAGTGAGTTTGTTATAGGTGTGAGAGAGTACATTAATTATTTATAGTTTTAATAGAATTTGAGTGTTATCCATCTTTATAATATGGGTATAGAATATAGATTTGTCACAATGACACACAAAATAGGTAGATAAATTAGAATTTTATAATTGGTAAAGATATTGAGAGGATTCTAATAAAGATTGGATGTTATGGAGATAGCTCAAGGTTTAAGATTTGTGAGAGTTGTAAGAGAAGATGTAGTTGAAGCACCTAAAGTTAAGAATGAATATATAGTTGCAAATATGGGAAAATGAAGAACTATATTAGTGAACTTTAATAATACTGATAATAAATATGTAGAGGAAAGTGTAGGAAGAACACTAAATGTGAGGTAGCCCACACATGAGAGAGAAAAGGAGTTTGTTATCCATTATGTTTTGATGAGTAAAGAATAAATAATGTGATATACAAGTTATAAAATATTTTTAAAAAGATAACAAAAGTGACTCAAAGTCAAAATTTGAAGCAATTGAGAGGATGTTTGAAGAAATGGTGTTTGAATTAGATGCCTTGGAAGGAATACTAACAAGTATAGTAAATAGATGTTTTGATATAAATAAGCTCATAGAGATAAGAGGAAAACATCCTAGAATAGGAAATATACCATCATAGGCCATGGTGAGGGAAAAAAAAGTTAAGCCCACTAGAAATATACTTTTTTTGTGCTAGAGAGAGCCCAAAAGAACTCCTAAAATGGGTATTCTAACTAGAAATTATTTTTGAAGAGAAGTGCAATGAAGACCCCAAGAGGATATAGTTCTCAAGAATAAGAGTTTATAGAGTTACATTTGTATATTTTAGATATCTCCATGAGAAGAGACAAGCAGATGGAAAATAAGAGGTCAGAAGATAGGAACATTTAGCTTTTAAATTGGTGGATCAAATAGTTCTTACAAGAATGTAAGTAGAGTGGATAAAAGAGGTATAAACATTGAGACTTGAGAGTGAAGAGAATATTATTTCCTTCAGAGGAAATAGGAGGGTGAATTTGTTATATGAGAGACCATTTGACAATGAAATAGACTATATGTAGACTATGAAGGATGAATTATTCATGAAGAAGAATGAAGAAAGAGAGATTGAAATAATAGTGTTATAACCAGGTGAAGGTATAGCTAAGGTATAAATGAATAAAAATAAAATTGGAGATTTCAAATCCCATGATTAATCTAATGTTATTCTATTTTCAAGTGTTTAGTTTGTTATGTGAATATAATTAAGTGTATTAAACTATTAAAATACTGAAACGAGGTAGAATATAATAAGTATAGTAAGATATAAAATTTATAGAAATAAAACACTTCCTAAAAATTATAAAATTAGACTAAGGTTAGAGAGTTTCCATCAAAACTTAAATAGATTTGACTATGTAGGTCGACTATAAGTGAAAACTATTGAAAAATAGTTACAAACACATTCATGTTAGAAAACATTAATTCACAGTCTGTTGGGACAAGTCTATAGGAAGAAAATATCAACACATTATGGCCTTATCTTAGGACTGGAATTGCATCCTAGTTGATTGTATTTATGATTTATCTATCTAGGTCTATGATATTACTTGAGAGGGTTGACTTTTAAACTCTATGTGCCAATATAGTATGCATAAGATTCAAAATAATAATAAAACCTACGTCTTGTATAAGAAACACAATAGGAATTAAATTCAAAATAGGGGGAATAGGGTTAATGTAATAGTTGATCTATCCTCATAAACCCCTTATGATTGTTCTCCCTCCTATATTTTTTATATGATCCATGATTATGCAACTAGATGACTATTACTAAATTATTTTATTGAAATCCATGACAAATGGATGTCCTTGACCTAAAATAAATGCTCTTCATAATTTGCATATGATGATTAGAATGATTCAAAATTTAAATAGTAATAAATAGTTATCTTTTACTCTTTTATGCTAAGTAATTACTTGATGGTTTCTAGTTATATTTGGATAAGATTTGATGTTCTTATTTAAAGGAATGTTTTGAACATTTTTGCTAACTAACCTTAAAACATTTATGGGAAGGGTAATATAAAAAAACTCTAATTTAAAAAATTTCCATTGGATTGTGGGGGACAAGATCACACTATTTGGTGTTAGAATGGGCCATGATTGAGGATCAATGAATGGTTGGATTTGAACACACTAAACATCATGTTGTAAAAGAGGAACCAAACATGAGTAGAATAACAACTTCAATTCATAATTGATGTTGAATAGCTTTGAGGGGAGGTACATAAATAGCAAAAAAGAGTCATAAATTCACTTACATTTGTAAATTTAAAAATTGACTAGTTTCCAAATGGATAATTAACACCATGTGAAAGTGGTCAACATTAGTTTGTAAATGACAAGTGCATCTAAACCAACCAATTTGACTACAAGTTAGACATGTGCATGTGCATCTTAATGACCTTATTATTACTCCTAAGTGACCTAAATATTACACCTAATAAAAATAAATATATGTGTAGAAAAAAGCATAAGATGGAATGAAGAAATTACACTTACATTACTCTTAAGCATAGCTTAGGTGGGTATCAAAATTGGGTCTTAGATTCAAGGATTGAATAAGTACCCAAGTACATATAAAATCCTTCTAAAATAATAGAGAGAATATCCCACAAAAAACTAAAAAAAGAATAATATAAGATTACAAATCTCCTAAAGAATATGAAAGTAAATATGCTTGTACCCCAATAAGAGTTTGTAAGTGAATATAGTTGCTCTCAGTGAAGGGTTTGGTGAAGATATCAGCTATTTTTTCAATAGTTTATAAAAATATGAGATAAATTTCCTTTTGATGAATGAGTTATAAAATGAAATTCATATGAATTATGATGTTCTTGGTGTTGATCATGGCCTTGAGATGCAGTAATTGTCACTAATGTCAAGTTGATCTTAGTAAATAATGCATTAAAGACAAAGTGATAGGTTCCAATTGGATTTGAGAGTGTATATCATGTGTGTAGGCATTTGAGGTGATTAACCATGTTTTCTAGGTAAAATTAGGGGTAATTAATGATTGGTGTACTTGTGAAAGTGAAAATAATCCATTGCAATAGTCTTGTGAAGTTCTAGGTTCTCCTAGTCATCTTGGTATAACTTCTCGAGTAAGCAGATTGATGTCATTAACATTCACATATGTGAAGGTGTCATAAGAAAGAGCTCATATGGATTTGTTTATATTTGTGCCTAGATCTTGTCTTTCAAATTTAAGGTCTTGACATGATGTTTAGAAAAAGTTATGGTAGTGCAAAGTTGGTCTCATAGGCAAATTTCACTAGTTTCCATCATCAAATTTGCATTCAAAAGTGACCATTGGAATTCAAATATTTAAATTTACAAAGGAAAACTAGTTTGTAGTATTTTGTTTGTAACTTTTGATAATGGATAAATTTGATAGTGGTGTAAAAATAAATTTATTATATGAATTCAATTTAAATCCATGAAAATTGATTAGGATATTTGACTGGTCATACAATTGAATTTATTACACATTAGAGTTGACTGTTGTTGACTATGTTTTTTCAAAATAAACTAGAGTGAAAAGAAATGATTGTATAAGTAAAAATATTGATCAAACCTTATTTATATAAAAATAAAAAATTAATTATAATCTATGAATATCATCCTCAATATGATTTGGAGTTTTCAATGTCTATACAGGTGTAATTATTGTAGGTCAAATTTGAATTTTGTTGACTATAATTATTGTAGGTCTGAGTAGGCTTCTTGTAGTGGTGTTTCTGAGCCTTTATAGGTTTAATGAAGATGTATTATAGATTTTATGATTTTCCTAAGGTCTTGATACTTCCATCCATATGTGGATTGTGCTTAGAAAGTTTATATGTAGTTAGTTTGAGCCTCATTTGTGAAGATAGTGTTTTTGGGCTAATTAGGCCTCATAGGTCTATAAGGCCTAATGGGGGCTTTAAAATATGAGAGAATGATTTGATGTTTATTAATCATGTAAAATGATAATATAGGATGAAATTAAATTTTTTAAGTGGTTTTGGTCATTGTTAAGGGCCATCTAGGCCATAGTGGCTCAAAGTGTTCCATGAAGGTGAATTAGGTCTTCATGGGACCTATTAAAGGCTTGAGGGCTATAAGATGTTTCATAAGTTAAGAAAGTGACTTGGAGTGTTGTATGACCTATTAATCATATAAAAATCCTAGATAAAATTGATTTAAAGTGGTTAAAAGGTTTCCATCTTTGGTTAAGTGCTATTGGTATCTAAGTATAACGTGTGGCCTAATGGAGGGCTAATTGTGTAGGTCTAGCTTAATCCTAGTGTGTTTTTTTGAGACATTTGAAACATGTAAAATCTAATGAGTTGATGTATATTATATGTAACATGTGAAAATATACATTTTTATGTTGATCCAATCATGTAAATTATTGTGGCTGACCAAGATTGGTTGGAGAAAGAATCATGTATAAGTAGAAGGCTATTTTGGCCTAATTGGGCTAGTTAGATATTTTGGGGAGTGAAGAAAATGGTATGAGATTTTGAATAAATGTGTGATGAAATGAAAAGCATAATAATAACATGTGTAACATTTCATGAATATATAAAATTGGTGATGAAGGTAATCAGTAAATTTTTGAACTGATTCAAGGCATAATTAGGCCCAGTTTATCTAGATGACCAAGAGTGAAGAAGTGCATTGAATATATGTTAGAAGAGTAATGCAAAGGTTGTATATAACTGATATTTATGATGTTTAAAAAAATTATTTACATCTAATAATATTAGAGTGTGAAGGAGGAATGGCCTCAAGGTCATGAGCATGTGTATGAGGGGTGTTTGAGTAAAGAAGAAAAAGAGTTGTTGTATGCCTGCAAGAGGCAGATTTCAGTTTGTATAAACTACCATCAGTTATATGAGGTAGAAAGGTAGGTTTTTAAGTGTTATAAAAATATAATTTCATCATCAGGTATATCAAACATCAAATCAAAAGTGAATATCAGTATGAAGGTGATTGAGTTGGTGCTTGATCATCTAGGGGGTTGTAGCCTCCTTGCTAGTTGGTGCTAGCTAAAGGTCTAGTGGGTGCTTGACTAAATTGAGGGGTGGGTACTTCTTGATCAGTTTGTCTTAGTATAAATTGAAGCAATACCTTTATAAAATAGTACTCTAAATTTTATTTTAGTGGGTTTTCTCCCCCATGAGGGTTTCCCACATAATTCATGTGTTATGTGCTTTGATCTTGCATTTTTTTCTTTGTTCATTACAATGAATGGTTTATATGATTCATGAATAATTATGTTGAATGGTTAAGAGTTTAAAGAATTGGAATTTAATTTGATTTTTTTTTCATCACTGATTCACCCCCCCCCCCCCCCCATCTCAATGATTATGCTTCCAACACTTGATTTACTAATGTTGGACCAAATTCTTAGAGATATAGATGGTTCTTTGATTATAATAAAAGATGACTCTAGGTTACCTAAATTGGATACCAAACTCATTAAGAATCCCCTAAAGTCAAATAGACTTAGTAGTAACATTCAAAACTCCTATGTACTTAGCCTTAGTAAATGATAAATAAATAACATTATGATTCTTAGTATGCCAACTAATTATACCACAATTAAGGGTGAAAATACATCATAAAGTGTACTTGTAATGTTGAATATCACCATCCTAATCTGAATATATGTACCCAAACAAGTTAACATCAAGATAATCTTCATAGTGAATCTAAAAACTATGAGTACCCTAAATGTAATGGAGAATATAATTGGATAACTTATAGTGCAACTCATGTGGCATATTCATAAACATGGATACCTTGCCCACTACATATGGAATATTATTTATAATGTGATTTAGATAGATGAGACTGGTAACACATTGTCAATACAAGGTAACATAAACCAATGGAGAATAACACTTATCCTCAATCTTGACTCCATAAAGAAAAGGAGTTAGAGATGGATTATAGTTATCCATGTTTATCCATGCAAACAAATTGAGAGCATACTTAGATTAGAGAATGGTAATCCCTAAGTTAGGTTGTGAAATATCTATCCCAAGGAAGTAATGCAAAAAACCCAATTCAATCATGGAGAATTTATCATGAGAATTAGTTTTCAATACCACAATGGAGGATATAAAACTCATTATGATCAATAGGTCACCAACATATAGAACCAAAATTAGGATTGAGTCATCCTAATGTAAAATTTAGACATCTGGATGAGGATGGCATCTAGTGAACCCAACTATGAGAAGGAGGGAATCCATCTTGCTATATCAATCTTGAAGGGAACATAAATAAAATAATAACAAAGATCAATAAATTTAATCAATATCTAGAGCACATTATATAGAATAAAGAATTCTTCTATTCAAGGAATCAACCATGATATTAAATACCCTAAATCACTCAACTCTTATTTTAAAACAACCATAATATCACTCCATAATAACTAATATCCTATATACATAAGTTTATTATAACTCAAAAAACATATACAATATAATCTCACAATTATAAAATTAATGTGAGTACTAATTTTACTATAAAAAACATGGTATAGAAAAAAAAATTGTGTCCTCAAAACTCTTGAATAAAAATATAATATAATTGTAAATCTTTCAATAAAATAATATATTTTTCTACACATGAATGGGTGAGTGTCAATATGATTCAGGATCATCCTATGCTCAATTATAATTTTGTGCCACCAAAACTAGTTATTTAAAAATTTGTTTTTAATTATTATTGTAAGCATTTCATCAAAAAATTAATATATGCAAAGTGTTGATTGTAATTCCTTATGCCGTTGCATTTAAAAAAATAGTAATATTGATATTGCATTTTAAAAAATAGTAATATTGATATTGTGGGTTTTGTATAGAGATGATGTGGAACTATTCATTTGGAACAAGATAGAGAAGACTTGGAGTTTGAAACATAAGAAAATATTTCAAAAAATAACAAAAAATAAGAAAAAAATCATTTTCAATGATTGTTGTTCACATTCCATCATTATAGGAGTCTAATAGGTGCTTAATCACATGTTAAAAATGTAGTAAAGAAAAGATTCAAGAGTAGCAATAAGAAAATAGTTAAAAAACAAAGAAGAAAATGGGTGTTTTGGGGATGTACAAGTTGGAGTGAATGGTGCATCCATTCCATAATGTAAAACCATATTTAGGTGTGTGTTTCACATAAATGGTGTGGGAATAAACATCCTACAATAGTTCCTCTTCTATATTGAGAATTTAAACTCTAAAATTCTATGTAAATGTTTGACAAAATGCCTAAGAGCATATTTGGACTATTGCAATTGATGAAAATAGTTGTTGAGTGTATATTAGGAAAATTTGAAGTGTTTTTGACATAATTATTTTGTAATAATATGAGTAAATTCATTTCATAATTTTTTTTTCTGATTTGGATATGTGGGTGTGCCTTGGAAAGGCCTAACAATTTAAATTTTAGTGAAAATAACACTCTCAGTTATGTGTGGGTTCCATATGAGGTTTAGAATATGTTAGAATTGGTTATGAAATTTGTTTTGAGTACTAATTGATAACCATTATATCCTCTCTTTTTCATATATATTTTGAATTTCATACATTTTAATTACTTCAAGTTGAATTTTTCTGTTAAAAGACAAAACTGAGTTTCCATGAAAATGGGCACCAAATCATGTGGGATCACATGAATTGGGTGAGATAAAAATAGATATGTTGTGTTTGTGATGCTAGGACTTGATTTCCATTCATTTAAATCCCAACCTAGACTTCATCAATTACTATCAGAGTAAGGGTTTACTTATTGGGTTGAGCCTTGTGAGGCTTTAGTGACTTTGTTGCAGGTGTGAGAAAGTATATAAATTATACAGAGTTTTAGTAAAATTTGAGTATTTTCCATCTTGATAAAATGGGTAAAGAACATAGATTTGTCAAAATGGCACAAAAAGGAGGTATATAAATTGGAGTTATATAATTGAAAAAGATACTAAGAGGATTCCAATAAATATTGGATGTTATGGAGATTGCCCAAGGTAGAGGACTTGTGAGAGATGTAAGAGAAGATGTAGTTGAAGTACCTAAAATTAAGAATGAAGATATAGTTAAAAATATGGTAAAATGAAGAACTAAATGAGTGAATGCTACTACTATTGATAATAAATATGTAGAGGAAGGTATAGGAAAAACATTAAATGTGAGGTAGCCCACACATGAGAGAAATAATGAGTTTGTTAACCATTGTGTGGTGATGAGAAGAGAATAAATAATATGAGCTAAAAATTAGAAAATATTTTTAAAAAGAGAATAAAAGTGACTCAAAGTCAGAAATTATAGCAATGGAAAGGATGTGTGAAGAAATAGTGACTGAATTGGATGCCTTGGAAAGAGTACCAACAAGTAGAAAAAATAGATGTGTTGATATAAATAATCTTGTAGAGCTAAGGGGAGAATATCCCAAAATAGGAAATATACCATCATAGGTCATGGTGAGATAAAAAAAGTTAAGCCAGCTAGAAACATACTTTTGATTTGTGGTAGAGAGAGCCCAAAAATAACTCTTGAAATGGGTATTAGAACTAGAAAGTGTTTTTGGAGAGAAGATATTCAAGACCCCAAGAGGATATAGTTTTCAAGCACAAGAGTTTAAAGAGTTACATTTGTATATTGTAGATATCTCCATGAGAAGAGATAAGCAGTTCATAATTTTTTTTGTTTTGATAAATTTTAGCCCAAAATTTTAATACAAATATGGTTGCTTCAATTTCAAGTTAAAAAAAGATTCATATTCAATCATTTATTGACATTTTTTTAATGAGAATTTGAAATCATTATTTTTATTCACTCTGTAGAAGAGGGTTTAGTTTTGTAATTTTAGATTGAGCAGAGAAGTTGTTGAAAGAGGACTTCTTGCTAGATGAGACTTGTTGAAATGTGTTATACCAACAATGTTTCGAGTCATGTCTTTGTTTTCCACAAATTTGACATGCTTTAAGAGAAATTTTTTTTAAAAAAAATTGTTTAATTTTTTTCAATTTTTGCTTCAATTTTAGGATAAAAATAAAAAGATTCATATTCAATCATTTATTGACATTTTTTTAATGAGGGTTTGAACTCATTATTTGTATTCAACCTGTAGAATAGGGTTTAGTTTTGCAATTTCATATTTGAAATCTATATTTGATATTGATCAATATTTTAAAATTGATCATATTAAAAAAAATTATTGAAACCCTTTTTATGTCAATTTCAGATCTGTACAATTTTAGATCTATACATATTCAAATCTCCATATTCAAAAAAATTGTATTATTTGTTAGATATGGAAAGAAAATAGAATATCTAGAACTGATCCTATATTTTTTAAATTCTACATAGAATAATATGAATTTAAAAAAAATAGAATTTTCAGAGCTTCAAGTGATTTTCTATGATTTTTTTTAAGTTTCTATTTTGTAGAACAAATGAGGAACAATAGAAAAATGAAAGATTTTCTAAAATTTTTTGTAGAATAATAGATCAAATCTTATATCACCATATTTATCTCATTAAGATATTTTTGAAAATTATTATTTTTTTCTAAAAATGGAGCATCAAGGCACCCATGGTGAAAGTTTGATGGTAGAGGATAATTTAGAATGTCTTCATTTGGTGCAGGGTCATTTTTTTTGGTGGAACACCACCTCGATCCACCACTTCTAGTATTAGCACCACCATCATGCCACTAATATTTTTTAGCCTCTATTCATGACATATGACCAAATACTCATATATTTGAGCCCCTGAGGGCTTGTCCTTCATCACTATGAGCCATTTTTGAAGATATTCTCTTCTAAGGCTCATAACTTTTGAATTGTGAATCCTGGGAAGGTGAATTTTTTTCACCTTGGCTATTTTTTCGAGATCTATGTAGTGGTAAGGATATTTTTTTACAAATTGATCACCCATATTTCCATAATTTTTAGTTTGATGTTTTCCATGATCTTCACAACTACAAAATCTATTTATTCTGATTTTATATCAGATTGTAAACTTTATTGGTGAAATCTATTGATTCATCACAACATTGTAAATTATAATGGAAAATTTCCATTTTTTTCCTTACAATTGCAAACACTGTCAAGTGGGGGGGGGGGATATTTTCTTACCTTCACTCAACATATCTTGCAATGGGAAAATTGAAAATATCTTCTAACATATTTTTGGTTAAAATTGATATCTAGTTTTCCATTACTTTATTGGATGCATTTTCGGTAGAGTCTAGTGTCCATTGTGTGATTGTGTGCAATTTTTTTATCTTTGTGTATGCATTTTTTCATTTTCTTTACATTTTAAAAATGCACATTTCATTTTTTCACTTAACAATACACTTATACTTTATCATATGCACTTTGTAAAATGTTTGGTTTTAGACAATGTTTTATCCTCCCTAACACACAATTACTTCACAATGATAATTATGCACCATGGAAAACAAAAGTACAAACACATCTTGAGTTTTAAGACATTTGGTTAGTTGTAGAAGGCACATGGGCCAGACATGTAATAGATGTTGATCAACAACAAAAATATGACAAGGCTAATAAAAAGGCTAAGTTAATAATCATGTTTAGAGTTTTGGATGAGGTATAACCTCATATCCATAGTGCTACAACTGCAAAAGCTGATTGGGATAAGCTTAAAAATATATATGAATATAAGAATAAAAATGAAATCCTACATCTTTAGAGCCAATTGCGCACTCTCAAGCTCAAATTAGATGAAAAATTAGAAGCTTTCCTTAGAAGGGTTGAAACTTTGTGTGCTTCACTTCAATCTTTGGGTGAAATGGTGAAAGATGATTATTTGGTCCCTATAGTCCTTAGAGCACTCCCCATGTATATAGGATATTTTTGACCACATTGAATGTCATAGGACAAAAACCAACCTTTAAGGTGTTTTTAAATTTATTGCAATAAGAGGAATCCATTCATAATTTTTGAGGAAGTAAATGATGAGCATGCACTCATATCAAAGCAAAAGGGGAAGAAACCCATGAAGGGTCAAAAGCAATCTCCAAAGTAGATTAAACAACAAAACTAATAAAGGAATAATTCACATTCTCTTAAAGCATGTCAAATTTATGGAAAACAAAGACATGATTTGAATCATTGTTGGTACAACACATTTCAACAGGGCTCATCTAGAAATAAGTCCTCTTTCAAAAAGTCACTATAGACTAAAAATAAACAACCACAACAATAGAACAGGTGGAAATATAAAAATTCAAAGCCTAAACAACATGGCAATGTTATTGAAGATAATGATTCTTCAAATGAGGAATATGGTTTATATACTCAAACACATGAGTCTACCAATAATCCAAGTGTAGTTTAGTATGTTGATTTAGGAGAAAACAAACACATGACATGTAGAAAAAACTATTTTTATACTTTGACAAAATCAAAAGGAAATGTATCACTTGGATATGATACCTCATATTTAATATAGGGTATTGGTGACACATAACTTCAACTTGGAAATAGAAATTGCAACATTTCAAATGTTCTTTATGTTTCAAGATTTATAAATAAATTATTGTATGTTAATCAATTACTTGACCAAAATCTTATGGTTGAATTTGATCACCAAAATGGTGAAAATGTTTACCACATCAAAGACAAGTTTAGACATTTCAAAGTGATTTCCAAGGCTTCTAACATTGGCAAAATGTTTCAGCTTGATTTTGTTCAAAATGATCATCAAGCACTTGTGGTCAAAGATACAAAACTAATAAATTTGTGGCACATAAGATATGGTGACTTGAGTTATGGTTATTTGGTTCAATTGAGAAAACCAAAAATGGTTCATGGTCTTACCAAACTCAAGAAATCTTATGATATATGTACTAGTTTCTTAGTAGGAAAACATTGAAGTGCTCCCTTTGGAAAGATTGAGTATTGATCACTTGGTAAGTTGGACTTAGTACACACCAATATTTATAGACATTTTTCTCCCAGTCTTAGAGGGTATAAATACTTTTAGCTTTTTGTGGATGATTACTCATGAAAAATGTGGGTATATTTATTGAAGACTAACGATCAAGATTTTTAAGTCTTCAAAGAATTAAATGAAAAATTTGAAAATGAAACTAGTAGTAAAATCAAAACCCTCCACTCAGATCATGGGGTGAATATACTAGTAAAGAATTATTAACCTATCTCAGTGTGAATGGAATCAATCGACAACTAACAACTCCATATTTACCTCAATAGAATGGAGTTGTATAACAACATAACAGAGTCATTGTGGAAATGTTTGGCAATATGGTTGAGGATGTAAAATTTCCTAATATATATTGGGTAGAAGCTTGTCACACTACAGTATATTTTTTGAATAGGTCACCCACCCAAGATCTTGATGAAATCACACCTTATGAAGATTGGATAGTGAATAAACCAAAAGTAACTCACCTTTGAGTTTTTGGTTGCAAGGCATATATGCATGTTCCTAAGAAGAAAAGAAAGAAGTTGGATAAGAAAAATAAAGAATGTATTTTTGTGGGATATAGTGCACAAAGGCATATAGGTTCCTTGATCCTAAAACAAAGAATGTACTAATCAGTAGAGATGTAGTGTTTGATGAAAAGAGTGGAATCTATCCACCTTCTACATAGGCAAATGATATAGACAAAATTCCTATAATATTTTCAGATGGTGATGGTGAAAGTGAACAAGAAGATAGTCAAACATGACCTCCAACACCACCACCTATAGTTTAATGTATACCCAAGTGGTATACAAGTACTATACAAGATTTTAAGTTGAATGGAGTACTAAATAAATCCACTTCAAGATTGAGGACTCAAAGCATGGCTCGAGAAGAGGTAAATATGGCCCTTATGAGTATTGTGAAAAAAACATATGAGCCCTCTATAGTAATAAAATCCATACATTCTACACCTCAAAAATATGTCATGGATGCAAAATATCAATCACTAATGAGGAATAACACTTGGTAGTTTGTTGATTTTCCACTAGGGAAGAAGCCTATTGGATGAAAATGGGTCTTTAAGACCAAGTACAAAGTAGATGGAAATATTGATAAGTATAATTTAAGGCTTATTGTAAAAGGGTATGCTTAGAAATAAGGCATTGACTATGATGAGACTTTTTCTCCCATAGTTAAGATAAAGACTATCACAATGGTTTTTGCTATGGCTGCATAGTTTGGATGAAAAGTCCATAAAATGGATGTAACAAGTGTCTTTATCAATGGAGATTTTAAATAAGAAGTCTACATGTCTCAAATTGAAGTATTTTTGGTACCTAATCAGGAATATAAGGTGTGTAGGCTTATCAAGTCTCTCTATGGGATAAAATAATCTCCCTAAGCCTATTACATCAAGATTGATGAGCATCTCATCTAACATGGATTCAATAGGAGTCTATATGATCCTAACTTCAACCTCAAAAAACATGAGGGGGAGGTTTTATAGTGATTATTTATGTTTTTTATCTATTCATCACTAGTATCATAGTGAATATGATCAATGCAAATAAGAAATATCTCAAGCAAATGTTCAACATTACAGATCTTGGGATACTACACTATTGTCTTGGTTTGGAGGTATGGTAGAAGGAACATTAATTTTTGGTTTCATAGATAGAGTATACCAAGACATTTTTTGATAAATTCAAGATGATGAACTATAATCCTATTGTAACACCTATGGAGATAATACTTTAGTTGTCTCATATAGATCCATCACCAGAAGTAGAGGCAACTCTTTATCGGCAGTTGTTTGGGAGTCTCATTTACTTAACATGTACTAGGCTAGATATTAGCTATACTATTAACTATCTTTCTTGATTCATGTAGGAACCAAAGGTGGCACATTGGAAATTAATAAATTAGGTATTGAGATACATCAAATGTATAGTTGAGTATGGCATAGATTACAAGAAGAATGATAAGTTCTTGGCATGATACACAGATGTATATCATACAACTTCTATTGATGACAAGAAATCCACTTCTAGATTTGTGTTATTTCTAGGATCTAGTCTGATTTCATGGGGAAGTAAGAAGTATAACTATGTTTATAGATCTTATAGTAAGGAAAAATATCATGCTATAGTAGGAGATATCTATGAAGCAATATAGATACGTTGCATTTTTTTAGGATGTGGAGTTTCACATACTCAGCCTACATTTTGAATTGTGATAATTAGGGTGTTATATATATTATTCAAAATCTAGTGTTTCATGAGAGAACCAAACACATAGAGGTTCAAATTCATTTCATACATGAACATGTTCAACAACACAACATATAGCTATAGTATTTCTCCAATCAAGATTAGTGTGCAGATGTCTTCATAAAGTCACTTACATGTGATAAGTTTGAGGCATTCAAAAATTATATCTTATTCTCTTTAGGATATGATCAACTAAGGGGTGTGAATGTTAGAATAATTAATTAATCCTAGCCTATTGTAGTAGATGTCTCAAGGTATTAGACCTTGGTTGAACTAGGTTAGTTAGATGGGGTATATCCTAGATGTTATTGTGAGTCATAATTTGCTACAAATTAGGAGATCTAATTTCACTTCACATTGTATAAATAATCACCTCTTGTAGTGATTTTGTTAATTTAGTTAATACAATTCTATTCTGGATTTTAAGTAGAAGGAAAATAAGAGGTTAGAAGATAGGAACATTTATATTTCAAGTTGATGGATCAAATAATTGTTCCAAGAATGTAAGAAGAGTGGTTGAAGAAGCTTCAAGCATTGAGACTTCAAAGTGAAGAGAAGAGTATTTATTTAAGAGGAAATAAGAGGGTGAAGTTTTTATATGAGAAACCATTTGAGAATGAAATAGGCTATGTGAATCTTATGAAGGATGAATTATTCATGAAGAAGATTGAAGAAAGAGAGACTGAAATAATATTGTTACAATCAGATGGTGGTAGAACTAGTGTATTATATGCATCTAAATTTGCTCACCTACATTATTGTCATTAATATTACTATTAGTCGACACTAATTTTTTTTAATCTCATTTAATCCTACTAATTTATCCCCTTCCTAGTCATTTATCTAACATCCCCTTTTCATCATCTACTAACCTTATTCTATCCCAATTCATCATTAATTTATCCTAAGCGCTATTATCCCATCCTAATCCCATTTACCTATTATTTGGGAATTTTAAATTCTCAATGGTCCACCTAATAGCCTATGTTCAGGCTCTCCTACACCTCTAATATCTAATCATATACCTAATTACTATCTAAATCATCCATAAGCCTAATTAATCCCTAAGAGGATTTTAGAATTGGAGGATTCTAGAATCCTCTCTATTGTCACCCATCCTCTCTAGAAGATTCTAAATCTAGAGGCTTCCAAGGAATTTTAAATTACTTTTAATCCTCAACCCTTGGTCTCCCTCATCCAACTTTGAATTTCCACCATTGATCCTTCCCTCCTTCTATTTAAACAACCCCATTCCTCCATGGGGGATACCAAGAAATCAAGTGAGGAATCCATGTCCAACTAGTCTTTGAATCATCCAATCCTTCATCAACAATATTTGAACCATGTCATCATAATTCCCAGTCTAAGTCTAAGGTAAATATAATCCTTTCATTTTTCATCTATTTAATCATGGTGTAGATCATTTAGCTTTAGGATCATAGTGTCGATTTTGAGTTATGTTCATCCATTTGTATTTTGGTTCTAATGGCTCTAGACTTTAACTAGTTAGTTTGATGTTTATGTTTGAATTTCCATAGTTAAATCCATATTGTGCCCAAAAATCCTTCTACATTTTGGTGACCATGGTGGGAGGTAACTTCTCTCAAACTGACATTTTTTACCTTTAAAGTATTTTTCTTGAGTTTACAGGTGAAGATGAAGAAGAATTGATGATTGGAAATCACATAATTGGGTGTATGGATATCTTCAAAAAAAATTGAGTATTATTTTCAATTTAAAACTAACTTAATCCCATTATTGTCTCTACATGGTGATTGATGTGTGTTCAAAAAATCATTGAATGAGTATTTTGTTGATAGCCTTAAATTATTTTTACTTTTAGATAAATGTTTTTACATGTTGGGGGATATATTATGATATGGGCATTGTTTATATATTATTATTGCATTTTTATTGCCTACTCATGTTGTTTATGATATTTCATGTCTTTCATCTATCATAAACTTGTATTTATTTAAGGTATTGTGGGTCAAATGGCTCACATTTAGATTTATTGGATTTTCCTCTTGTTTTCTTCTTAAACCCTATTGTTTGTCTATGATAGTGGCAAACATTCACTTTCTATTATGATATAATAAGTGTTTGTGCTTTGTTTTAGAACTCTCATTTTAGTATAAATTAAGATGGCATCGGTAAAAGCCATAGAATATGGATTTACATGTGTGAGTTAATGACTTCTTTATTTATCTAAAATATTGATGATTTTCTAACATTTCCAGTAAAAGAAAAATCAGACTTCATCTTGGGCATATCCATCCTCAACATTATATTTAATGCTAGCAATCAAACTCCTACACCACCTCCTTATATCCTTCTTTGGTTACACCAAATAATTTTTTTGATCATGGTTATTGTAATGACATGTATAATAATTTTATTAAGCCTATCATCAAATCAAAAATTGTCTTCTCTATCACATGCCTTGCTTCTTGGGTTGCATGACTATGTTTTATCCTTCCACATAGGCCAGTCTTCCCCCATGTTGGTTATACTAGCATCACTCTCTATTATATGAAATAATTTCTCAATGCTCTTGGCTAGTGTTTTGCCTATTGTGGCAATTTTATTTTCTTATGCATCTTTTGCCCAACCTCCCACCCACTCATATCTTCTCTCTTGCACATGATCATCATGAGCCTACCTTGATCGACACTTTCAGATCTTCTACGTTAACTTCCTCATCTTTTCCCACATCTCCAAAATGCCCAAGGTTTTGGCATGAAATGTTGCAATATTTCTAAATTTAAATCATGGTATTTAGTTTAGGTTTTTAGTTTAGTGTGTCCTTAGGTTCCATTTTATTTAGTAATTAATGCACATATTACTAAGTTATATCTCAATAGCCATTTGAAATTTGGGCCTGTTGAATACATTTTTGTCTAGGGGGTTTTATAATTGAATATCAAAATTATCCCAAGGATTACTTGTAGGTTGCTTGTCAAAGACCCATTTTGAAATATTAAAAATCATTTTATCTTAGACTTTTCATCATTTTTATCATATAGTATTGTATATTATTGCATCTTGTATATATCACATATATTAATCTAATCAATTAATTAATATTTTTAAATGCCTATTTGTATCTTGAGGGATATGATCAGTGTATGCTCTCCCCCTTACATCCTTATGGTGATTCTTGGGGGATCAGAAACCACCTGTAAAACCCATTCCCTTTTTATTTTTATAGGGGGTTAGTGATCATGAATTTTACCACCACATATTATGAGAGTTATTTTTCAATGCCAAAGTGGAATTCCCCATAAAGTGTTCTATGGAGTGAGGGGTGTTTAAAATCCAAGATACAAGGTGGTTAGACAACATCTTATATAGACTTGGGCCCAACTATACCTTTGCATATATAGGGGCGTACCTAGAGAGCCTTCTGCAAACCTAGCATAAGATCCTTTAGTCATAACAAGCGTAAGATTTCTAAAGTTAGTATTACCTCCTAAGTAACAATTATGTGTATATAAGGTTGAGAGGGTTTGATCGATTCCATAATGGGTCATCAACCTATAGCCTCACCTATAAATCAATTTATTAAGGATCAACTTACACTCCTTTAAGTTTACTAATCATAGTTTTATGGCTTGCTTGATTTGATGTGTGTTGTGATAAAATAGTTTCATTTGTAAGTTGAGTCAGCCTTCACCCAAACTTATATACATATCTAGGTCTTTTTCCCATACCATCTTGTTATCTTTTCCTCATCATTCTATTATCTTGTACATCTTATAATCCCTTTATATATATCATTTTGTATATCCAAGTCATCATCCCATTATACATATTATCTCTTACACATTTCATACTATCTCCCATCACCATCTTATCTTAATATCCTCTTGTTGGCAATATGATTGTCATTGATGTCAAAAGGGACACTATGAATGTCATTGATGTCAAAAAAACTAGGAAGGATTGATGGAGAGAACATGTTTCATAGTTACACCGTGAAAAGTTATCTCACTTTTACAAAGACCATTTAGGGATGTTTAAAGTCAAACAAATAAAAGATTCATTATGGGTTTTTCATAATAATATTGAATATATGGTCCACAAGTCAAGAGGATAAAGAATGATCTCACAATTGATTTATTTAGCTCTCAGAATAGATAGGGTTTCTTAGTAAAATCCTAAGGGTTTAAGTCATGGCATCAACAAACACTTTCTATTTTTATGGTGACTAGTTATAGCCTAGACCTGATAGCTTAAGTTATAAATTAAACCTTTGTTGTCATTATGAAATCATCCCCTCAACTTAGTAACTACTGAATCTGATCAATGATCAAAGGACTTTCTATTTTTTTAAGTATAAAACTTAATTTATGTCCCAACTTGATCAATGGCCCATGCTTCATCATGCATAGATAATCTAATAGAATGAAGCAAAGTTAAATTATTAAAAGGTGATCCAAGTGAATGTGCAAGTGACAAGTGTCACATTCACAAATCTTGTTATATAAAGACTTAATGAGTGTAATCTTGTCAAAATTAGTGATCAAGCGAGTTGAAAGATCAACAGTTCATGGGTAATCGAACATTGAAGATCTAACGAAGCATGACGAATTCAAAGTGTCAAAGGTACCTCTAAGTGAATGTGTTAATGCCAAGTGTCATAAAAACATGAGTCTATTATATAGAGGAACAATGAGAGTGAACCTATTAAATATATGTATCGATCTTGTCAGAAGACCTAATAATGCATAGGTGATCATGCAAAGGAGATCCAACAAAGAGAATGTACTCAAATTCTATAAAGAGCTCAACATTTAAAAACTAGATAAAAGTAAAGATCATAGATATTTGAATATCCAATGACACATAGAAGCTTGGATGAGAGAAATCCAATAGAGTGAGTGGACTCAAATGGAACAAAGTGATCAATGTTTATCAACACAGTGGCAAGTTAAACACCAAGCAGGTTCAAGAAGATCAACAAAGTGAAAGTAAAGATGTAAGAAGAAGTGAGATGAGGTCAAAGGGTTAAAGTTTAATAACTAATTCTAGGTAAATGTCATGCATCTTTGAAGATTAAACAATGCATGGGAGCTAGGATTTGGAGATAGACATATGCATTTTAAAGAGTGGAACATTAAAGTTCAACAACATACAAAGATATAATGGAGTGAGAGAGCTTGGAGATGGAATGAAGAAAGAGATCAAAGGCTAGTATTTAAAGTGTTTAAATATAAATGATCAAGTGGAGAAACATTTAAGAACTAGTGTATAAACCATGAATCTTGATAGAGATAATGTGATTGATCGATCCAATCTATCAAATCTACATTAAAGAGCCTATGCATCAAAACTTGAGTCTAAAAAATGTTATAAATAGTAAGGACGCCTAAATTATGGCATGATACATGGGAAACTAACAGTTCATGTCATAATAAACTAAAGTCTAGAATTGGTGTGATGTGTTATAGTTCGAGTGTGAATACATAGAAGATATGGAACCCTAGATAATTTGCTTATGTATATGATATCTAGGACGAAAGAAAAGTTACTATTTCCAAAGCTAAAGCTGTTAGTGTAGTTGGATAGTGTTAAACAAAAAATATTTAGAAAACAAATAGAGGGTAGAGAGATAAAGTGTGTCAAATAGATACATATATAGACAAAAAGAGAGAGGGGCAGAGACAAAGAAAGGAATACAAAGAGAATGTGTAGAGAATTAGCAGTTATAGATTATACTTGTAATAAAGAGAATAGAGTTTGATTCATTTATGAATTAATGTTGTAATCTAAAGTTGTAGCTCCATAGATCTAATTAGTTGGTACCATCAGACAATTTAAGTTGGTACTTAGTTAGGGGATTGGTGTCTCCTTAGGGTAGGTGACCTTAAACATTATAACTAGTGAGGTTAATTTGAGTTGGTGCTATTAAATTAAGGGATTGATGTCTCTTTAGGGTCAACGCCCTTAAATGTGTAATCAATGAATTTTTTCCAGTGAGGATTAGAATTGTGAGGCTGGACTAGAATAGTATATTATAGCATCTATTCTCATTGTGGTTTTTACCTTTGGGTTTTCCATGTATAAATCTGATGTCATGTGTATTTATGTGTGTATGTGATCTATACATTTATCTTTTAATCTAAATATGCTTTTGAATTTACTTTAAAAAGATGAAAGGAATGGTTTTAGTTGATCTACCGATTCACCCCCTTCTTAGTAGATAGTTGTGTTCTAATGATTGGTATTAGAACTTAAGTTTCATTGAAATAAGCTTAATCATCTCAATTAAATATTATAATAGTGAACATAATGGCTTGTCAAGAATAATCTTCATCAAACAAAGCAACTCTCTTGGATGGATCTAACTATGAATTTTGGAGCATAAGAATGGAAGCTTATTTATATTCATTAGGTTTTGATATATGGATGTCTTTAGTAAATGGATATACATCCCTTGATACAACCCCTACTAATCAGGCTTCAAATAAATCATATGAGTGTAGTGCCAAGTTAAAGAATGTTATTGTCTGTGGATTGTCTAAATCATAGTTTGTCAAAGTGATGAATTTTTAAAAAGCACAAGACGTATGGACTAAATTGAAGATCATTTATGAAGGTGATGACATGGTAAATCAAGTCAAGCTACAAACATATAGAGGCCATTTTAAAAGTCTCAAAATGGATGAAAAAGAGAAGATTGCAGACTATTTCCTCAGGGTAGATGAAATAGTCAATGAAATTAGAGGCCTTGGAAAAGAAAAGAAATAATCAATCATTGTAAAAAAGGTCCTAATATATTTTCCATCAAGGTGTGATTATAAAATCCCTATAATAAGGGAAGCAATATATCTAGATAATCTCACTTTAGATGAGTTGCATGGAACCTTTATTGCTTATGAGATGAGAATGGGAGAAGCAGATACTCCTAATAGATAATTTGCCTTCAAAGCATCCAGGAAATGAAAAGCAGAAGCATCTACATCTGAATCTAAGGGGATTGATGAAAAATAAGCTTTGTCATAATACTAAAGAGAGGATATAGAAAGTACAAAGGTAATTTACCCTTTAAATGTTTTAATTATGGTAAATTAGGACATTTTATTGTTAAATTCCTTTACAAAAAAAAGTATAACTCTGAGCAAGAAGAGGATGGAAAAAGGATGAATCCCCACTATTCCAAAATGAGGAACTTCTTTAAAAACATGAAAATATTGTACATAAGAGAAGATAATGACTTATTGGATGATAGTGAGAACTCAAATGATGACCATGACTATGCCTTTGTGGCTGAGGGAAATAAGTCCCTATTCATAGAATTAGGATCAACTTCTATAAATCTGAATCAAGAGGAAGTTGAAGACTCTAATGAAGAATAGGAAGGAGAAGTGAACCTTGAGTGTGAACTCATTTGTGCTTTAGATGAGATTCATAAGATGAGAAAAGATAAATCAAGGTAGAAGAAGCTTGGACAAAAATAAATTGAAAAATTATCCAAAAGTCTTAAAAGATCTGATCAGATGATAGTAAGTATTAATACTTAGGTTGAAGAGGTTACAAGAATAGAAGATGTAATCAAAATTAAAATATAATTAAAATTTGATGAGTGGATGAGGTTAGAATCAGAGATAGTGGCTTTGAGAAAAGATATTGAAATGACTAAAGTAAAAATAGACAAAGGTCTAAAGTTGAAATTAGGATCATACATTCTTGATAAATTGATTCTCTTAAAATCCATTAAAATGTAAATCTGGTCTTGGTTATGAAAAAGGGAAAAGTCCTATAACAAGTACATCTACTAAGTTACATGACAATTTCAAAGCAGAAGGATTAGGAGTAAAGAAAAGGAATGTCTCTAGAGATACAAAGATAAATAATAACACCACTGATTAGAAGAAGGCTAAATGGGAAAATAATCCTGAGGAAAGGAAAAAGAATAATGATTCCATCTTTAAAAACTCAAGGAAGATGCAGATGATTACATAAGGGTAAGTAACTTGAATAAGCAAGAGTTGAGAAAAGCTCCCCATCTTACACAAAGAAAAGCTATGACCAGGTATTCCTCATCTTTCTATGGTTATTATTATAGTTATAATCATTTTGGTCATAAGGATAGTAATCATATATTTGTACCTATAAGGACAACTAATTTGGAAATCAAAAATTAATTTTCACCCTTCTAAGATACAAATGTAATGTGCTCTAATTGTGGTAATTTTAGTCACATAGCTAAACAATGTAGAACAAGCTTTGAAAGACCAAAAGTACAAAATGTGAAGAAAATAATGCCTCCCAATGTGAACAAAGGCTCACAAGTCTTTGAAAAAGACAAAATTAAGCCCAACAGGACATATAAGCAACCCAAACATGTATGGAAAGTGAAAGATCAATCTATGATGAAGAATGCTACAGAGGTTGGAAAATGTCAAGATCTCTCAATGCCTACACATGTTGAGAATGAGAAGAAATATCTCAAGGATAAGTCCAAGGTCCTGGCCAAGGATATTTTAAATTTATGTATAGATTCAATTCAACATCCTACCGCTATAGAGAAAGTATCAAACATGGAACATCAATCTTCTATGCCTAGTGATAAGATTATAAGTTGTAAGGAAGATTCATCATATGCAAAGGTGTTCCACATGTTATCTCCATGTATTAGTAATCCAAAGGAGAATATCATAGTGGATGAGCATGTTAATTCTCTTAAACATGAGAAGAAGAGGAAGAAGAAGAAACAAAAGCACAAGATGACCAAGGAAGAGAAGGAATATGAGGAATTATGGGAAACACCTAGTTTCACATTATTCTAGGATATTTTGAATTAAGTTGTCTCTATCTATGCTTCTTAAGATACTCCTTTTATTAAAGAATCAAGTGGTGTTATTTAATATATTTTGAAGGTAAGAAATAAGTGCTATTATTTGAAGTTGGTGTGCCAAGATGAGAGAAGTGTTTTGCATAAAGTGTTTTTAGGGATAGAATGAGTTTTTCAATATGACATAATGAAATTTTTGGAGTACATATCATATATATATATATGGTCTAAAAATTCATTTGGCATAAGGGTTATAATTTAATAAACCCTTGACATTATGTATTTTGGGTAGTGTAAAGAAGTTGGGTCACCAAACTCAGAGAACATGTGTAAAATGATGATATACATGTGTTAAATGAAGTTATGGTGTGTTATAAGTAGGTCCTTGATGCAAAGATGGAGCATGGAGCAAGGGAGATCTAGATTGTTCAATCTATCAAAATCAAGAAGGCTCAGAATAGAGGAGCTTGTTGTATGTTTTGTAGTGGCAGATTTGAAAATGCTCAGGTGGATGCTAGTTAAGAGTTGTCTATTTTGCATAATAAATAAAATCATGTAGAAGGTCTCTGAGTTTTGAAGATGAAAAGTTGTATATATCATGGAGTTAGGGGGAGCTAACTCAGATAGCCTGAATGGCGTGAGGAACTATGCATGATGTGAAAAGAAGCATATGTGAGATGATTCAGTGATGATTGAAAGATAAGGTGTTGTCTTTTATAGATGTTAACTTAAGCAAGGTGAGATGATGACTTGAACAAACCAAGTTAGGTGCTTAGACAGTGTATTGAATCCTCATGCTTAAATAAAGTGGGAGTTTTATAATTGGCCAGGTCTTAGGATAAGAAGAATATGTATCGAGACTTGAAGATGCTCAAGTGATGCAATGAGATAAAATTTGGGAGTGATAGCTCCTACATCACATCACTAGATACTAGTGATGGAGCATAAGTCCAGAGGAAGGATCATAAAAGCCTTGTTGATCCTTAGAAGAAGAGAAAAGGCAACTTAGGTATGTATATTTTACAATTTTATAATGATTTTATAGTTTCAAGTTCTTAGATGAACTCCTTTATCTGATAAATGGGGAGAACACTTTAGACAAATAATGAGAACGAGTCTTTTTTCCATTGATGTCAAAAGGGGAGAAAAAGGGTAAATTCTCTTTGTAAAAGTTTGGAGAAAAAGTTCAAATGCTCTTTATAAAATTTTGGAATCATAGAGCAAATCTCCAAGATGATTTTAGAAAAATATTCCATTGCCTATGGGGGAGCAAGTATGGTATGAACAACTTCAGTTCATACTCACCAGAAGCCAATACAAGTAATGCTAGAGAAGGATCAAATTATTAGAAGATTAAAACATTAAGTTTGCATCAGAGCATTTAGTTTGTCATCAATGCCAAAGGGGGAGATTGTGGATAATATGACTATCAGTGATGTCAAAAGGGACACTATGGATGTCATTGATGGAGAGAAGATCATGTTTAACAGTTGCACTATGTAAAGTTGTCATGCTTTTATAGAGACCATTTATGAATGTTTAAAGTCAAATAAATAGAAGATACATTTTGGATTTTTCATGATCATCTTAAATATATGGTACATAGGTTTAAAGGAGAAGGAATGAGATCATAATTGATTTATTTATCTCTCAAACTAGATAGGATTTCTCAATAAAACCCTAAGGGTTTAATTCATGGCATCAATAGGCACTTTCTATTTTGATGGTGACTGGCTATAGTTTGGACTTGATAGCTTTAGTTATAACTTAAGACTTTGTCATTGTTATGAGATTGACCCCTCGACCTATCAATTATCAGCTATGAGAAAATATCAAATGACTTCCTGTTTTCCCAAGTCTAAAATTTAATTTATATCCCAACTTGATCAATGGCCTATGCTTCATCATACGTAGATGATCTAACAGAGGGAAGTAAAGTCAAATTGTCAAAAGGTGCTCTGAGTGACTGCATAAGTGAAAAGTGTCACATTTATGGAGCTTGTCAGACAAAGACCCAATGAGTGTAAGCTTGTCAAAATAAATGATCAAGCTTGTTGAAAGATCAACAGCTCATGAGTAATTGAACATTGGAGATCTAATAGAGTGCGATAAGGTCAAAGAGTCAAAGGTCCCTCTGAGTGAATGTTCTAATGCCAAGTGTCATAAGCACATAATTCTATCAGATAAAGGACTAATGAGAGTGATCCTATCAAAGATATATATTGATCTTGTCAAAAGATCTGACGGTATCTAGGTGATTATGCAAAGGAGATCCAATAGAGTGAATGGAATCAAATTTTATAAAGAGATCAACATTTAACAATTAGATAAAAGTAAATATCAAGCATATTTGAAGATATAATAGCATGTGAAATCTTGGATGAGAGATATATAATGGAGTGAGTGGAATCAGATGGACTAAATTGATGGATGTTTATTGACACAGTGGTAAGTCAAAGACCAAGCAGTTTCAAGAAGAGAGACAAAGTGAAAGTGATCCAAAGTCATAGGGAGTAGTGAGATGAGGTTAAAGTGTCAAAGTTTAATGACCAAGTCAAGGTAAATGTCATACAACTTTGGAGATCAAATAGTGCATGGGAACTAGCATGTAGAGATTGATCGACGTATTTTAAAGAGTGGAACATTAAATTTCAAGTGTATAGAGATCTGATGGAGTGAGAGAGATTAGAGATGGCACAAAGAAAGAGATCAAAGGCTAGTATTTAAAGTTTTTAAATACAAATGGTCAAGTGTAAAAACATGTAAGAACTTACGTATAAGCCATGAATATTGACAAAAATAATGATATTGATCGATCTAACCAATCAAATCAAAATTAAGGAGCCTGTGTCTCAAAACTTGAGTCTAATAAATGATATAGATAGTAAAGAAAACTAAAATTATGATGTGATGCATGGAATTGAGATGCAAGAAACTAACAGTTCATGTCAAAATGAACTAAAGTCCAAAATTGGTGTGATGTGTTACAGTTTGAGTGTCAACATAGAAGATATGGAGCCCTAGATCATTTGCATATATATGATATCTAGGATAAAGGAAAAGTTTTTATTGAAGATGAATCTACTGGTGTAGTTGGATAGTGTCAAAGAGAAAATATATAGACATAAAACCAAAGGGTAGAGAGAGAGATGAAGTGTCTCAAATAGATACATATACAAACACATAGAAAGAGGGGTAGAGAGGAAGAAATGCACACAAAGAGAATGTGTAAAGAATGAGTGGTTACAAATTAGACTTATAATAGAGAGACTAGAGATTGACTCATTTATGAATTAATATTATAATCTATAGTTGTAACTCTATAGATATGATTAGTTGATGTCATCAAATAAGCTGAGTTAGTTTTTAGTTAGGGGATTAGTGTATCCTTAGGGTAGCTTCCCTTAAACATTATAACTAACAAGTTTAAGCTAAGTTCGTGTTCAATTATCGAGTTGGTGCTTACTTAGAGTTGGTTTTCTTAAAATAGGGGATTGGGGTATCCTTAGGGTTAGTACCCTTAAATGTGTAACTAGTGAGGTTTTACCAATGAGGCTTTGAACTATGAGGCTAGATTATAATAGTATATTCTAGAGACTATTCTCATTGTGGTTTTTCCCTTTGGGTTTTCCATGTATAAATATGGTGTCATGTGTATTTTTTTGTGTATGTGATCTCTGTATGTATCTTTTAATTTGTATATGATTTTGAATTTTCTTTAAAAGGATTAAATGACTAGTTTTAGTTGATCTACTAATTCACACCCCTCTTAGTAGATAGTTGTGTTCCAACACCTCCTAATCCAACCATATCCACCCCGCATTGGTCATCACCCCATCACTTATATATCCTAAACATCATATTGTATATCCTTATCTTGCCCTCTTATACAAATCTTTATTCTCTTATAAATCCTTCTAGTCATATCCTATCACTAGACCTACCCATCATTTGTATATCCTAAACAACATTTTGTATATACCTTCATCTTGAACATCTTTATCATCATCCCCTTGTACATAATTTGTTCTCTTGTACATCCTTTTAGTCATATCCTATCTTGATCTCACTGGTCATTTGTCATACCCCATCACATATAATAATCACATATTGTCATCCACATCAAGTCCACTCTATCTATAATCAATCCTTTTGTCTTTACCTTGCCTTCATCACCCATCTAATCTAACCTCATCTTATTTCATCTTAGTTGGCCCTTTTAGGTCACACTCAAGTCCAACACCAACTCCATCTCATCATCATTTATACTTTTTCTTGTCACATTATCCTATCATGGGGTATCACAATAGTAATACCCCATCCTATCTTGAGAAAATTATTCTAAAATTAGAGCTAGTCTTCTTGTTATCCTTTCATAACATCCTATCATTCTAATCCATTAATCATTCATCTCTTGGTTAAATATTATACCTAGTCAATATTCTGCTAACATCTTATCACTTTAATGGTTTCAATCTAACAACCCATCAATAATCAATCTAATTGTATCTAGTCTAATCATCTTACCTATTCATAACTAACACCCATCATATCATCCTTTTACTAGTTAGAATCTTGGCACCCATCAGATCCCTAAAAATTTTGTTAGCTTGAAAACTAAACATCATTGATAGGTTGATAGAACCTATTATACTATTGGTTTGAAATCTGATCATAGCATTTAATCCATTAGTCTATCTCATCCCCACCCTAATTTAACATACTAGCTCAGTCCTTTAGAACTAATTTATTAAAAAACCCATCCTTAGCCTACCTCCATCATCTATGCTTTATCATCCATCACCATGAAGCTAGACCCCACTCTCATAGACCAATATATAGTTTCCAATAAGCATGAGATCTTATTTTTTTTCTTCCTAATGGTTTTTAAACTTCATAAAGGAGTTGATCCCCTTAATCTTATTGTATCACCCATCTAAGCCCCTTCTTATGAGTCTCGCACCACTCTTCCCTCTAATCATCATAAACTATCAGATGCCCATTCTCACACTAGTAAAGGGAACCTAACCTTGGCCACCTCATATACTTCTAATCCATCCACCCAATCATGCCCAAAACCATCTAAACCCAAGTCTAATGCTTCCACATCCAAATCACAATGTCAATTAGGTCCTTATACCCCCTTTCTATGTCCCTAGAAGCACTTTTAGAACAACTTGTCACTGCTAACATGATGGTCTATCAACCTATACAACATCTTGATCTTTCTAAGCCTAAGTCATTTGGGTATAAATCTAATCAATATTATGCATATCATCAAACTTGGGGCATACCATTAATCGATGTTGTAATTTCCAAAATTATGTCAAAGACCTCATCAACCATGGTGACATAATGATTGAAGATGAACCAGATGCATCTACATCCCTAGGTGAATAAAAGAGGAATGTCAATACTCCATCCTCGATCATGATCAAGCCCTTCTCCTTCCAATCCAAGGTTTAGACACCACTTCCACCTTCCATAATCCCTATGTCTTCCATAAATCCTCCATCAAAGATGTATCTATACCCCATGAAACTAGTGCTCATGAAACCTCCTATGGACCTCTCTTTGTCAAATCCATTGATCCTCCATAATCTCCCTCTCATCCATCATATCAAACACCCCTTATTGAGAGGTTAATTATGCATAATGAGTCTTCTACTAATAGCATTACATCATGTACATCAGAGTTAGCATTCATACCAACACAAGTTTTATCTACATCAGGGTCATGTTCAACACTAGTATCCGAATTAGATTCCTTATCATAAACATCATCCCTCATCAATATTATAGCATATGATGATAATGCCTATCTTTTTGGGGATACCTCTAATCCAGACAACTCTAATAGATTACTAGACATACCATTAGATCCTAATTAGGATGATGAATTCATAAAAAATTTCTTGTAAGTTTTATCTATCAGAGATCATCAGAGTGAATCTGATCCTACTAGAGATGCACATACCACAATTAGTCTTAATGATCCTTTTGTTGATCTTGAGGAGATTTTCTCTGATGTCAAATCTAGGTCTCCTAAAAACCCTTATAAAGATCATGTTGCCCCATCACCACTCATTGAACTCATCATAACATCTCCACCACCTTCGTCCATCATAGACCCCTTTTTACCTATCAATGATCATTTAATCACCTCCCTCCATAGGGACAAATAATAACATTCATCGTTGGACCCTTATTTGAAAAATGTAATAAGCGAAATAAATATAAAGGTCTAAAACCATATTTCAGAAGATAATCATAATAATCACATCATCTGTAATTTCATCAATCAAAATCAAGAAAAATAAAATCATCAATCTAATCTAAAAAGTTCTTCTCCTAGTGAATCCTAATATTAGGCACTAGGGGACCATCAAAATCAAAATAATCATATATCAAGTCAAAAATCAATCTGCCCTATTAAAGCCCAAAGTTAAGCATCAAGGGTTAATTAAAGTCAAATATAATTAAAAAATTCTAATAGTGATAAAATAACTATTATCTTGGCTAATAATCCATCAAATAATTATATTGAATATGACATGCATCATCAAAGTATCGTGGATCTCCTATAATCCTTTATCAATTGGCATTAATCCAATGTAGAATGTCCAACATATCCAATGTTGCATTCAACTTCTACTCCTAATCCATATGCACCCATCATACCATCCTATCATAATCTTATCCTCCATCAAAGTCCCATACATCCCCATCAAAATCCAAACACAACCCTACATCCCATCACCTTCTCGGACATCATTGTCTCTCTTAGGGGTGACAAAGACACCTAGTCTAGATATCTAGATGTGTTGTAATAAAAAATCATCAAAGGTTATAAGGACATTAATATATCTAGTAGTGGAAATAACATGGTCCTAACATCACACATCTCTAGAGTAAGTTTTGGTTAACAATCTAGCCAATGTCAATATTCTTTACATCTTAGACCCATATCTAATAAAATTGAGATGCCCAAAAATCCAAAAAAATAAAAAAGTAAAAAATCATTCATCCAATGGTTAAAACTATTCTTCTAGTGCCTTATACAAGTACCATGATGAAAATTGGTTTCTGGCATCATGATAAAATAATCTATTGTCCATATTGAACTTTAAGACTTGGGGCCAAAATCCATCCATCTCTTATCTATCACCCATCGTCATCCATCATATCATTCATTCTATTTCTCTCTCTTATCATCTTAACTTTCCTATGTAAGTGAAAGGTTCCTTGAGAAATTTTCTTAACCCATCTTGGCATATCCTTCAATAGACACTTAGGAAACTAAACATCTGGTTCCTCCATGATGTGGTCAATTAGCAATCCCTAGTCCATTCTTTCTTGGTCCCCATCTTCTCATCCTTTTATCAGAATCATCCATCATTCCATCTATCCTCATCCTAGTTTCTATACTTATTATTCCCTTTCTAGTAACCCCATTTGTATAGTGTACATACATATATCCAAAATCCCTAAACATTGAAATATTCTAAAAACCCCAAAAATCATAAAAGTTGAAAAGCCAAAAATAGTCCATGGTGTCTTGTCTTATGTCTAATCCCCTCATCACATCCATATCTATTCCATTCATATTTCACCACATCTTATATTCATATTTTCCCATTCCCATCTTTGGATATGACATCTTGTCTTGAAACCAAATCGGAGTGGTCACCCATCTCTCCATATTTTCACCATCTTTTTGGCTAAGTATTATTGACACACATAACCTTGTCAAATAATTTATTCTAGCACCCATAACTTCCCTATCATTTCCTCTTCATACCTAGCACCCATTCAATAATTATTTTTCTAGTGTGAAAGGTATTTGATCCTATCATTTCCTACTCTTCTTCCTAGATTGGGCCTTTGCAAGGCTTTGTTTGTTCATAATACTTGGTCATCTTAAGCATCAATTTTCCAAAACACATTATTTGACCAAATTTATATATTATTTTTGGACCAAATCAGTATTCAAAGACCTTATCATAGCCCATCATATTGCCCACCCTCCTATTTTAAGCTAGGGGCAAAAATCTAGTCTCTATCGATCTAATTCTTATCCAAGCCCATATCTCCTAATACATATCTATACCGTTATCTAATTCTTAATCCTTCATCCATTAAAGTATATCCTAAACCCACCATTACATCATGATCATCTTAGTCAAACCCATCACCTAGTCACTCATCCCATTAGACAAGACATTATGACATTGCATATAGATACTTATGTGTTGCTTGTATGTTGTTTGACTTGTTTGTATTATATTTGTCATGTCTCTTTTTTTATATTAGGTAATGAATGAGGATGATATAAGGTCACAAAATTATATAATAATTCTTATATATACCCTCGATGATGTAGAGTTCACTATTTACCCATGCACTTTGGCACAATGTCCTCTTGGTTGCACTTATATCTATTAGACTACCAAGTGCCATATATATTATATTTATTAGACTATGATGATCCTTATGATAGTTATTATGGATTCATCATCTACACCCTCATCATTTATTTAATCATTTAACCATCCTTATTTCCCATCACTAATCTAATCATCTTGACTCATTTAGATAACACCCAATATTTTTTCCTTGTCTCATCATCTGCATAACATCATATAATCACTAACATCATCATCATACTCATCTTCTCCTCCATCAATTGTCATATATATTTGTGTCAAAATGGCATCAGCCTAAGGTCTTTTCAGACTATGTAAGCAACACTTGGTCACTTTTTTAGTGCCTAAAGATAACTCAACCACTCTCACCTTTTTCCTCATCATCCATCATCATCACCTTGTCTTACATCATTCCAATATTTGAGCTATAACATCAATCATTAATCAATAAAATTTATCAATCACCATCCATACAATCATCTCCTTATTCTTTTAATCAATGTCCCACACTTATCGATTGGGCCCAACAAGTCACCACATTCATATTTTCTCCATCATTTATCCATTATTAGTAATTGGTCTATTAATAATATACAGTTTATGGTTCCTCCCTCAATTGGGACATGATATAAACTATAAATTTTTCATCACATTATGTCTCATTGAGTTGATGTAATGGAGTCCTTCAGGCATTCAATGACATCATTCTTCTTTTTCCTCTCCATCATATTAATCACCTTTAACTTTGAGCTACACCCATATTAATCTTATTAAATCACTATCTTATCTTGTCATGTAGCTCTCCCTTTCATAAATCCCTACTTTTAATATGTCTAAATCTTGTAGGCTTTAAATATTATCATCATCATTTTATGGTTGATTCCCCCTTGGGAAGTATCAACAATCATGACACCCATCTTCCTTACTCCTTGTGCATGTGTCTTTGCCAGGGGCATCATCAATTTTTAATTCATTGTTTAGGTTAATCATATTATTAATCTTCTATATCACACTTGGAATCCCATCCTCTCATCTATCCATTGCATCCCACCCCTCATTTCTTCTTTTGAGTGTCCATCTATCTCATTCTTCCCTGCATGTCCCCTCGAGGGGGAATCATATCCACTAGCATCATCTACTAACATTCATTCATGACATGGTTTTTCTTTGAAATATCATTACTCCTTCCATGTTTTTCTACTCGTAATTCCATTTAAAATAAGGGAAAAATGTATGAATCTAAATTATTTTACCTATATTATTGCCACTAATATTCCTATTAGTCAACACTAATTCAAATTAATCTTGTTAATTTATCCCCTTCCTAGTCATTTATCTAACATCCACTTTTCATCATCTAATAACCATATTTTATCCCACTTCATCATTAATTTATCCTAAGTCCTTATTATCCTATTTTAATACCATTTACCTATTATTTAGGAATTTTAAACTCCTAATGACCCACCTAATAGCCTATGCCTAGGTTCTCCTACACCCCTAGTGTTAGGATCAACAAGGATCGGACACAAAAACTAAAGCATAGATTTGATATGAATTGTTAAGATCAACAAGGTTCAGGTACCAAAACTAAAACATATCTCTGATACCAATTGTTAGCAAACAAACATCCTATAATGCAAGTAATAATCATAAAATGTGATTGTAGAAATACAAGATACAATAAAACAAAAATAAAATAGTAGAGAAAAAAACCATAACAATACCAAATACATGTGGAAAACACTTGAAAAACTAGAAAGGAAAAAACCATGGGGAAAAGGCAGCACCAAAGTTCATTATTTCTTTAACACTCTCTTACAGTTCCTCATACAATAGTTATAAACAAGTGCTAACACAAGCACTCAGGTGAGAAAAGCTTACACTAAACTATGCATGCTCTAACCTCCATCATGAGTTGAATATCATCCAAGATAAAAGCTACAAATAACCTTCATGGATCCTCCTCAATGCACGTAGATGAGCAAAGCAAAACCTGCTTCCATGCTCCAACCTTCAACCTATATTTGGATGCTTACAACCCAAACATCTAGGTGAGTAAGGCATACAAGCCTTTCCTACTCTAACCTTATATCATGCAAGCACAAAATTTCAAGGATCCAAGAGGCACTAAATGGATTAAACAACAATGAGGAAACTAATGCATATTTATGCATTTTACAAACTTGTTGATCAAGAAAACAAAGGGGAGAAAATTTCACCATATTTCATATGGCTTTACAAATCACACATATGACAACCCAACACCATCATATGAAGTTTAAAATTCAAAGAATAATATTGGATCATCCATTTGTACCTTTGAAAAAACTCACCACAGTTCCACATGGCTCTCAAATAGAAATAGTGATGTGTCTCCCACTATGCATGTGCACCCACCTTTGCTTCAAGGAATCCAAAGTCACTTTATGACTTTATTCATGAACAAGAATCATGATGTCTCATAAAATTTATCCCCACTTAGCATAGGATGTTAAGGGGTAAAGAATAACATAAAATATTCATAATTATCTTCCAACATGAAGACCCACACACATGGCCAAGAGAATGATTTGATTATCTACCTTTTTTACTTCTTTAGCTTCTCACACAAGCCACCCCATGTGACTTTATAAAATGGCATGCCATTTTCTCTCTCCACTTCTTTTCAACAAAGAAGATTCTTTGTGGTTTGTACCATGTCATAATCATGCCACCTCTCATGCCTTATCACCTAGGTCCTGCCATGTGTCCACCACCTAGGCCTCACTATGGGACCCACCTGTGGGTCCCACTACCACATCACCTTATTGTCACATCACCTACATGACATGTCACCTGCATGTCACATAACTACACACCTAGATGCCACATCACCTACATGCCATGTCACCATGAATAGTGACTTGTGAATAGTACCCATGAATAGTACTCTTGTATGTCATGTAACCTACATACCACATCACTACACATCTATATGCCACATCACCTTTATACCATATCACCATGAATAGTTCCAATGAATAGTAATCATGAATAGTGGCTTGTGAATATTGGCTTCACACCCTAAAACCTAGTCCCTAATCATATACCTAATCCTTGTCTAACCCATCCATAAGCCTAATTAATGGATAAGAGGATTCTATAATTGGGGGATTCTAGAATTCTCTCTATTCTCACCCCTCCTCTCTAGAAGATTCTAAATCTACATTCTTCCAAGGAATTTTAAATTCATTTTAATCCTTAACCCTTGATCTCCCTCATCCAACTTCGAATCTCCACCATTGATCCTTCCCTCCTTATTCTACTTAAACAACCCCATTCTTCCTTCCATGGGGGATAACAAGAAATCAAGTGAGGAATCCATGTCCAACTAGTCATTGAATCATCCAATCCTTGAACCATGCCATCATGATGTCCAATCTAAGTCTAAGGTAAATCTAATATTTTCATTTTGCATCTATTTAATCATGTGTAGAGCATTTAGCTTTAGGATCATAGTATTGGTTTTGAATTATGTTCATCCATTTGTATTTTTATTCTAATGGCTCTAGACTTTAACTAGGTAGTTTGATGTTTGGGTTTGGATTTCCATAGTTAAATCCATATTGTGCCCAAAAATCCTTCTATAGGTATAAATGAATAAATATAAAATCTATGTAAATAAAAAACTTTCTAAAAATAGTAAAATTGGACTAAGTCTAGAGAGTTTACATCAAAATTGAAATAGATTTGAGCCTTATATAGATCTATTTAATACACACATAATAAATATGTCACAAGGAAAAAATATCAAAGTGACTACCTTGTATTTTTGACATATAATATTAACTATTAATATCATTGCTTCATACAAATCCCCTCAATAGGTGGAACATGACATCAATTTAACTATAAAATTATCTTGGGTTCAAATTAATTTATTTTTCAAATAAAATGTGATTTAGATCATTAACATCACAAGTTGGAACCAAGGGGAAATGTTGAATGAACATGGATGATGTAATCTATACACAAGCACACATCAAAAAACACACCACATATGATGATTGCACTGAGATCAATAAGGGAAAAATAGACCACCATAAGGGGCATTACAATGTGCTTGATCTTTTTGGTTTCTTAATTCTTTGAAAACTCATTATACCATTGCACCTACATTTGTGTCATTCATCTAATATTTAATCTATGTTATATGTTAAATCCTTGATCTATGTTTGCCAATCATTCAATCAAACTATTAGTGATTAAATCCACCCTACATGGGTAAATACATCAGGTCAATCAATAATCAAATCCACCTTGTTGGAGAAAATCACTATTATTCTCCCTTTTTTGGGGATAAATTCAATCATTTAGTCTTTCTTATAATTCCAAGCTCATAGCTTTTACCCTCTTTGGGAAAATCAAAGTGTACATCTTATTTTAAGATGGCGCATTCTCTAAGCCCATAAATTTAACCCTATTTTGGGTATGTTAAAGTATGCCAATTATCTTGTGATGCATCCTTCCAAATCTCCCCCTCTTTGGGAAAAAGCCTTTTGTTGACGGGTATTTTTGACATAGTAATGACTAAGCAGGGTTTTGTTAAGACCTTGCCTCTCTTGAAAGGAAGGACACAACACAAACAAAATGCTTCCCTAAAGTCTAAATGTAAAAGGATTTGGTATGTTGAGCTTAACTAAATAGGTTGATGTGTAACCATTCCATTTAAGGGGATTTTTTTTCAACAAACTAGATCACTATGATAGCTCTAACTTAGACAATTAAGAAGAGGCTGAGAGCCCTTTGGTCAATATGCATGGGGCCCAGTATAAAGATGGAAATTACAACTTCTTAAGATGAGTAAAACAAGTAAATAATTAATTTTTATATAGATTCATGACTTGTATAGATTCAATAATTCTTAAATAATGACAAACAAAATTATGAAATAATAATTGAGATAAAAATTTAATTTCATATCGCTCTCAACCTAGGTTAACTTGTCATCATAAATAAAATGTAAAAAATAAGGGATAAAGAGATAAAATATTATTGATACTAAAAATGTTCTTTATAAAAATTTATTGAGCACACCCACTAAAATTTATCCTTATTTGAGTCAAACCTTGCATAATTACAACCCAAGAATGGTACGAGAGTCTAGAAAAATGACTATATAAGAGGGAAACACCATGACCACCATATGCATGCATAGGAAATAGATTTAAGCCATTAAAAACATTAAAATATCATGATATTTCTTTTGATTAATAATATTGGGTGATTATAGTCATTTAAAGGATAAAGAACAACTATGTAATAATAAGACTAAAACAAGGAAACAAATTATCCTAAAAAAGCTATAAAAACATGAAATAAAATATCTAGTTCGATATGCCTATGATGCAATTCATAAAGATCTAGCCAGACACAATATTATCTAATCCTAAATCAATTTGACCTTGAGGAAGACTCTCAAAAATAAATATATACACAAAGGGGCCAACCCCTCTCTTGATTGTCAACTCAACCCACCAACTAGGCAGCTACAAATATACATTGATAATTAGAGAAGGTAGTTGGGCATGACTAATATTATGATAGATTTAGAGGAAATCCATGCTTTACAGCTAGAGATCACTCTACCATTATTTGATCATCAATTGATTACTTTGGGATCCACCATCACATCTAGAACTTGATATTTGTCACATTATAATTGGTTCAAATCCATTTTATGTATCACCTTTATTATATTACATGGGGATCAACCTGATTTTTTTTACCTTACACTATGATTTCCCAATGGTCTTAACATGTTACACTAGCTCAAGTTTGTCTTTTCTACACTATCATTTCGCTAAGTGGCTTGAATACCTTGATGAGGACACACGTCCAAATTAGTATTTTAGGTTAGAAATATGGACCCTACAAAATCAACGAAATGGTTAAGTGTAAATCCATCAAATAAAATACAAGGTAAGAGCATTAAAATTATTGAATTCCCTAGTAATGAAGTTTCAACCATCCTAATTAAATATGAGAAATAAAAGATATATTTTTTATTTAGACGTGATCATTCACATCCAGTCATCTCTTATTTAGGACTTAGAATTTTTTTATAAGTATAAAACATATATAGATATATGATTAGTTCATCCCAAATGTTCTAAGATGGAGTAATGTCCTTGTGAATTATACTTAGTAAATGGAATTTGAACATTTGACCTATCAATATCCTCTGATATTTGACCATTTTTACATTCAGGATAACCATTAATTTTAATCCCTCAAATGCCACATGATATGATATAATTAGTCTAGAAGCCTAAGGATTTATGGTTTGGTGATGGGAATATGCTCATTAAATTTAATATCATGGAGCATTGACATCATGAGGGTGCCACATAGTATCCCCTCATCAATTTGGGTCTATAGTCTAGCTGCACAAATTTTTGCCATGTAGTGTCTTTTGGAAAAATGGACCTTTGGGCTTATCATCGTAATCATCCTCATCCCCATGGTCCTGATATCCCAATAATTCACCACACGATGGTACCATAGGGACTTGGGGTCAGGAGACCTTAGGGTCATTATACCATTAGAATCACTCGAAGGTTTTGATAAGTCTAAATTCCTTAGATCCCAAGAAATCACCATGTGAAGACTTCTCTAACCTTCAGGGGCTCAGAGATATTAGACTATTAAGGCTCTTAAATAATCCCTCTATGGTTCTAGGGTTTCAAATTTGTTCCATTCAACATGATTTCAGAGCTCGAAGTCTTTATAAATACTTATTAAAAAATTATACTTTAATTTTTTTTGAATTTAGCATAGAGATAAGAAATGATTTGATGATGATAGTGGAAAGGATCCTATAAAAATCAAAATATGTAAGGATAGGATTAAAATAAAGAAAAGTGGCTAAGGTAACGAGCTCACATCAATTAAAACATGGTCAACTTGACTTGATGGGCTCAAACTTAGCCAATTTTGAGCTTCTTAGGTTCACCTTCATCTCTGGAGAGATCAACTAGGTTGACTTAGGCTCATAAGACTTGAGTTTGACATAAAAGGGGGCTTGGCTTGGTTGAGCTTATCATAAATAGAAAGAGTCAAGTTTTCTTAAAAGGGATACATATAGATGAGCCACTCATGTGATAAAATAAACTAAGACCTAGCTCATGGATATTAACACATAAGCCCTCTCTCAAGAAAACTCTCATACAAGAAAGGTCTCTTTAGACCAAATGTAGTAAAATTCAACTCAATCAAGAAAAATAGGGTTCTTATTTTAGGTTGAAAATAGGGCATGTTGTGCTAGTAATAAAATATTTTTTTACTCTAGCACATCTTTTTCTACTCTATCATCATTGGAAATCAATGTGTGTAAGTAAAGACTCACCAAAATTAATCTCATCCATGGGTTAATTTCACTCTTTTTCTTGTCCATTTTCTTATTTTTAAGGGCTCATCCATCACTCTCAATTTTTGGAAACTCCAAAGAGGGGGCATCATGGGTATCCCAAATGTTGTTTGGGGCTTCCTTATGAACTTATTTTTAGTAAATTGAACAAGATTCAACAAAACATGAACACATCATTATTCACTATTTATCAAATCATTTTACTGACTTTTTCATTCTTTGAAAAGTCATTATTTTGCTTGTGTCTCGCAATGCCTTCTCAAATAGGGGAAAATGTATACACTTAATTTCATCACTTTCTTGTCAAAATTTTAATCAGAACTATTTTTTGTAATAATACGCAAGTCACCTTGTAATCATATAAACTTATAAATTATTCTACATATCTTGCGTGCACATTCTATGACATATTAGTGCATCTCTGATTGGGTCAATACAACATATGCAATCATAAACTTCATTTAATTCATCCTAAGTAACATTATAACTTTAAAAGAGACATTTTGGATTAATTAGGTCGAACAGTTAGTTGAATTTCAAAATTCGGATCACTTCATATTAATTTAATTAACCTAATCTTCTTCTAATTGGAAATTCCATAGCTTTTAGAATTATTTATTTTCTTTAATTCATTAATTGAATTATTACTCCAATTATGGCAAGTGGCTAAATGATGATAATACATCCATAAATATCAGGAATCATGAAATCATCAATAAATATTAGGAATCATGACATCACTGATAAATATCAAGAATCATGACATCATCATAAAATTATAAGCAAATATCAGGGATCATGACATCATAATGAAAGTTATCAAGCATTTGTAAAATATCAACATTAATGCAATAAATTTCAAAAATGTTGTAGCATGTCTCAAATTTTATCCCATTCCTCCTTATTACATATTTAACCTCTTGAATTAATGGGAGGTGAGGACTCATTCCTATCCCTCCATTTGGAGATCAAGATGTATGGTCTTCACTGATTCAACAAGTGTATTAATTGAGGCCTTCCCTTCCATTATAGAAAATATTTCTAACTTAAATTTACTCTATAAAAATATATAGAGATATTGACATTTATTCATACCATTCTTCATCA
>JARHVA010001200.1:1235000-1315000 GCA_037957365.1 Torreya grandis
GTAGTTAGATCAATTCTAGACTAGAAAGGAGAGAGACTTGGCTTACAATCATCGATGACAAAACACTGAATAAAATCAATGGTGTACTTATACTAACAAAACTAAATCCCTGAATCTGACTAAGAAATTTTCAAACCAAGGAAAAAGTTTAGAATATTGAGATCTATCATATCAAACTATGCTGAAAGAGCCCACTGAATAGCCTAAATTTGATAAGAGATGTTTCCTGTGAAAAGATCAACATACAATACCAATATAAAAATTTCATTTTCAACATTTTGGGGATATACTATAAGATCTGCATGGTAATGAACAAAGCTAGTAGAGAGGAGAAAATAATCCATCTTCTCATACCAAACCTGAGGGGCTTGTTTGAGATCATAAAGAGACCATTAAAGTTTACAAACAAGATAAGAATCATGAATAAACCCAACATGTTTATCCATGTATATTTCCTCCAAAAAATCACCATGTAAAAGGGCACTCTTAACGTCCATCTAGTACACTGACCAACCCTATGATGCAGCAAGATAAATTATAAGGTGCACAAAATCCATCATGTCAATGGGTAAAAAAGTCTCAGAATAATAAATACATTTGACTTGTGAGACATATTTTTCAATAATATGTGTCTTATATTTGTAAATGGACCTATTAGCTTCATACTTGGTGTGGTATATTTATTTGCACATAACTAAATTTCTTCCCTAAGGAATAGATACCAAATCCCAAGTATGATTCTTCATCAAAGAAGAATATTCATTTGTCATTGCATCATCCCACTCTTGTATCCCATGAAAATATGAAAAATACTATGGATCCCCAAAGAATGAGTGACACAAAATTCTAGTACCTATATAATGTGCATGATGATCTCTAGTGGGTGTAAGATCTTGTGTTTCCTTAGAAACTATAGTATGAGCCCACATAGGCATGGTAACAACCATCAGTGGGAATAGAATCCTTAAAATCCATAACTACCTCAGGGGCATCCTGAATTGGCTCCTCAAAGAAGGAATCCTTAAGAGGAGGTGAGGAATCATTAAAATAATAAGGCATATAAGAATAATCATGAGAAGTGAAGTGCTCATCAAACTAAACATGTATTCAAAAAAGAATATCATGAGTATTAGGATCTAAAAGGTGTTAAGATCTCATGTCCTCACAATAACCTACAAAGATCAAGGGATTGATCTTATTATCCAAAGATTTCCTTTTACTTTTTGGTACAAAAAACCAAATATGGCTCCAAAAGACTCTAAAAAATGAGGCATCAGGCTTGGTTCTAGAGCAAGCCTCCTCTGAAGTCAAATGTTTAAGTGCTTTGTGTGGTGTGCAATTATGAATGTAATTCTCATAATTAATTACTTCTTCCCAATAGATGAGAGGTAAATCTCGTGAATGAATCATGAAATTAGCCATTTCCTTCAAACTTTAGTTTTTACATTTTGTTAAGCCATTTTATTTTAGAGTATGTGGAATAAATGTTGGTTAGCAATACCATGAGATTTCAAAAAAATAGAGAACAATCTACTGAAGTACTCCCCCCATTATCAGTATGAATCTTCATGATGCAACTAGAATATTTTTTCTAGATGAAATCCTTAAATAATTTTAAGTGGGAAAAAAATCACTCTTATACTTGAGAAAATAAACCCAAGTATGCCTCATTAAATTATAAATAAAATTAAGTTCATACTTAGCTCCATTAAAAGAAGGATAAGGAAATACCATCAAATTGTTGTGCACAAGCTCAAGTGGTGAACAAACTCTCATGAACATACCCTCAGGAAATGGATATTGGTTTTGTTTCCCTAATGCACAACCGGGGAAAACTCCATCAAGACATAAAACTATAGTAAGACCATTAACCATACCATGAGTGCTCAACTCCTTCAAATATGTGTAATTAAGATGTCCCAATGTGTCATGCCAAAGGTTACTCTCAAAATCTACATGAGAAACCAAACATGTCCCTATAGGATGAGTATCATCAAAACCCTCAATTTAATAAAGTCAAAAAATATTATCAACAACACCCTATGCAATAAGTGTATGAGTCTTTATCAATGCTCAAACTTCAGCCCCATTTACTATGAAAGTTATTGTCTTACCCTAACTAGATTGAAAAATCTAATACTTAGAAAGCAAATTTGTAGTGATGTCAGGAGCATATAGTTCATCTTTTATGTGGTCACCATAAGCTATGTCACCTTTCCCTTAAAATAAATAAAGGAAGAATATCCAACCTCAATGTTAGAATTAGAACTCAGACCAAGAGATATAAAAGACTCCTTGAAATAAGTCATGTGATAAGAAGCAACAGAATCTATAATCCAACTATATAAAATAGGTGACTAAGATCACCCAAAAACATTAAGTGTTTTTTCATGTTCATTGGGTGGATTGGAGATAGAAATATTGTGTTTTTTTATTGAATCCTCTAAGGCTTACATTCTCTTACAACACCTAGATTCTTCATGACCAGTTCCCCCACAAAAGGAGGATGAAAGGCTAGACTTATTCTTGGACTTAGAAGATGATTTGGGTTTAGAGTTATTGGGTTTAGGGGAACTTTGAAATGGAGGAGGAGTGTTCTTAGTTTTACTACTTGATTTTCCCTTGATCTTTGGATTAGATGCTAGTAATGATTTTTAAGAGGTGGAAGACTCAAGGTGAGACAATTTGGATTCTTCCCTAGTGAGTCTTTTACAAAATAACTCTAAATCAATCATTTTCAATGCAACACCTAAGGAATCCATGATCAAGAAAAAGGTAGAAGAAAATATTTGGAATGGACTTTTAAACACAGATTAAATTAGGTATAGACACTCTTCATCTTTCGTATATTGTCCACTCCCTTTTAATTATGTCAAAAAGTGCTTAACCTTAGTGAGATAGTCTACAATAGAGAAAAAATCTTCAATACTGAGAGAAGTAATCTCAACTTCAAGCTACATGGATCTCATGTGATTTACTTTCCCAAATAAACCCTTTAGTTTAGCTCAAATTTTGAATAGAGAGTCACATCCATCTAATGAAACAAAAGACTAGGACTCACATAAGCCCCTATCAAACCCATGCACTCATCAAATTTGCATTGGTGCTAAAATTTTTCATATTATCTAGTGAATTGTGGTTGAACTTCATTAATTACAAACCATAATCCTTTGTGTTTAATGATTTTTTCCATTTTAGGTCTCTATGTAAGGTAATTATGTGTAGTTAAAGGCTCACATTGATCTAAACCATAAGAATAAGATATGTTAGTAAATCACCAAAGAGCAAAAGAATGTAAAGGGATGCACAAATTGACATTGAGATAACCACCCAAAATTTGTATTGATTCCCTCCCCAAATTTGGCACTTTATAAAATTATTTCATTTTTACAAATAGATGACACCAATGGATAGAGAATGAAAAACTATACACTTTTGAAAATATTGAACTCGATTTTGAGTTATAGTTCAAAATTAATAACAATTGCACTAAAACTAATTTTGGTGACAAAATGGTAGTGTACCTAGCCCTCCAACCACTTGTTAGAATCAAAATTGAATTAATAACATCCTCCATTCAAAAAAAGTGAAAAATCATCCGTCGATGACCCCTATGTGCTTGAAAGTGAAAGACACTTCCTCCTAGGGTAAAATTATAGCTATTACAAAAAAATAATGAATATAAAAATTATGTTAAGAGGATAAAAGAATGGATTATAGTGTCTTTAGCTGAGAGATGAAGGATGAGTTTGTATTTGTCACCTAGAAAGTGTCTGAGCCCTAAGTAGGCATTGATAATAAATCTCTAGGGTTGATAATAAGAAAGAGATGCCAATTAGGAGTTTTAGTTGAGTGCCATAATGCAAGATCAGTTATTAAAAATAACTAGTAGACATAGAATCGATTTGTTGCTCTCACAAAGAACCATATATTATGGTGATAGTCAATTGTAAAGTCATTTCTTAGTAAAAAATAAGCCTCCTCTCCGTAGACATAAAATGAATGGTTGATGTAGACTTATCACACACCTCCAATGCACTTCTCATGCAATACATAAGGTAAACATGAACCCTACCAACATGGACCTTTGATCTACTTCGCCAAATATCCTATTTCTAATGTAGATCTCTATAATGCTAAAAAGGAGTGTATATTAGAATGGTGATAGAAGAGGTAGTATTTGGAAGAGTTAGATGGTGGACTATAAAATCAAGTGAGAGAGCATGAAACCAAGACATGTAGGAGAGGATCACCTATTGGATAATGACTAAACTTCACCATTGCACATAATGGTGATACGATATAACAAGGTTCTCAGACATGATCAAAGAACCATCCCACCAATACAAACTAAGCTAATGTGGGGCTAGGAGCTTCCCTAATGTAATGCAAAACCAAATGAAGCCAAACCAAACAATCAGTCCAACCTGTTATGACTAACAAAAGATTCAACTAGTGATGACTTATGTCACCGAAAGATAAGTGTAACACCTCTTATGAGTCAACTTACCATGATATAGTGCATGAAAATCACCAATAATGACATATTACATGGGAGATAGTCCTCATATCTGAGCGCTAAAGTGAATAAAACCATTCCTTTCTTAATGCAAGAAATTGAAATGGTTCCATACAGTAAAGAAAAGAATAAAGTTGAGGTTCTTCAAACTAAATAACTAGCTTATCAACATATGGATAAAACTCTTTGAAGCTCTGATACCATGAAAATAATGAGAGAAAAATCATTCCAAGCTATAAATATGAAGCATTGAAAGCAAGAACATCACAATAAGCTTGTAAAAGATGAAATGCAAAGAAAAGGCAAATCATAGAATATACATAGAATTAATTGCATAGTACAATGGATAGAGATTACATGAGTAAGCAAGGAAATACAAGAATCAAGCCTAAATAACCAATGTGGGATAAATAAAGAAAAAGACAAAACCAAGAAAAAGATGAAAAACTATCTATAGAACCTAACAAGCATGAGAATATACTCTAACAATCCCATCCATACTTATTTTTTCTATGTGTGCTAACATACACAATAACACAATATAACACTATAGGTATAAGTATATAACTGCAACACACTAAAATTGAATCTAAATAATATTGATCTTCCACCCCATCTCACAAGATCAAGATCTAAATTAGGTATAATATTAATCCAAACTTTAGAGTTTCATAGGAACCCTAGATTTGATAAGGGATATAAAAAAGCTTCCAAAACCAAGATAAGTTTACCAATTTTTTTATTAGACCTCAATTCCCACCAACTATTTAAAAAAAAAATTGTAGCTTAGTTAAGAGGTGTTGCAATCAATATTCATGGAATTATCCATAATATTCCAAGAATCCTCATGAAGAATCTTCTTATGTATACACATGAAGATGGAATAATTACTAAGTAACATGTCACTTATTTCAAGTAGTCTTTGATGTTACTAAATAATGAACATGAGGATGTTCTATGTATTTCTTTTCCTTTCACCCCAGAATATGTTTCTTATGATTGGTTCCTTACTTTGGTATTTGACTCAATTAAAAGTTGGGAATCTTTTCATACCACTTTATTAGCCTAGTTTGGCCAAGTTATTGACCATATCATTATTTATCAATAGTTTTATAGTGCTAAAAAAGATCCCAATCAGCCTATATGGATTTTTAATACTATGTTCCAAAGGATGTAAATTCGATCGCATAGTTATATAAATTTGACATACCTTTGGAAATTGAGACATGTATAATTATGATCTTGATCCCAAGATTACCATATTTGTCACTATCCCAACCATGTATTTTATTTATTCTAAAGCTATAAACATGGATAGAAAAACTTCCCATCTTGTATATTGTCCTAATCTATTACCTCATGTCATTCAGAACATACCATCACTGAAACCATTACCAAGAGTAAACCAATTGCCATTTTAACCAAGTAATACATTATAAAATCAAAACTTAACCTTAGAGCTAATTTTTACTATTTCACATGTTTTTCCACAAACCTAAAATAAAAAATGAAGTAAATGGCATCAAATGCATAGTATAAAAGCTCAATAATGATTTCATTGATGAAATAGATAAATGGGTATTTCTTATGGTGATAACACCAAGAAGCATTACACATACCAAAGATATAATCATCCTTTTATCTATTCACATCTAATAACAAATAACCATCCCCAAATAGAGTATGAGAGATTAATATACTCGAGTTATATTTACCCAACTAGAGTAGGGTGTAAAATAAACCTTAGCATTATGATTTGGATTGTATTGAGTTTTTCAAATTATTTGACATATTCCAAAAGGAAATTGAAGGATACAAAGTGGATCCCAACAATCATAATGCACCTATAACATCCATTATTAGTACAATAATGATGGTATAAACCATGAATTTTACCCACTAGGAAGATAATGAGCTATATTAAAACACAACAAATGTGCATTATTTCCAGAAATATCAAAAAAGCAATGTTTGACTCTAGAGTAAAACATAGCTACCTTTCACATCTTCTAAACCTCCTAATAATATGATATTACACTTAATCCTAAGGCCAAAAATGGCCATCCCCCACCAAAGGGAAGTAAAAAATGTACCCATAGTTAGAACTAAATAGTCAACACTAAAGGAGGGTACAACATTGTGGAAGATATGAAAACAATCAAGGCCAACATCACATTACATGTTCTAGCATAAATCAATAAACAAATATATTTTCTCTTAGATTTTCTCATTGAGAAATCTACTCAAAACAAGTAGAGTACAACACATGCAAATGTATTGATATAAAAATTAAGAAGTGAAGTTCTTCCCTTTTTCCTCGCAATTATTAGTTCGTTTAAGAACATACATAATTTTTTAGAAGATTCAGAGCCTTGGCCAATGTCATGCCTATTTATATTTGTATAAAATTAGGATTATACTTTATAAAATTTTACTGAATAATTATTGAACTAGGCAATATTAAGGTCAACATGGTATGATAATTAATCAATGTCCACATGGAAATTTCCTCTAAATTAAGACTGCATAAATTCATATATATTCAAGTTGTAATTATCCTTAGGGAATTTGCTATGTTTCTTAGTAGAGATAGTCTAGAACTTTGTGGGAATAAAATACATGTGCAAAGAGAACCCAAGATAAAATGTTCATAATTGAGTATAATATAAAAAAATGAAAATGTGCATATAATATCCATAGACATGGAGTGTACACAATGTCCACAAAACCCACTACCAAAAATGACAATGACCTTATCATAGCCCAATCAAGAATGTGGACACTATATTATGATGAAAATTAATACGAAAAGGGATTATGTGAAAGATCTTTGATATTAAACCTAGATGGGAAGAAATACCTCATTTCATTCTTCTCATTTTTCCCTTGTATAAATAGTTTAGTATAATATTAGGCTACAATTCTAGGCCTATAGTTTTCCCTATCTCAAATTAAATTAAAAAAATTACAAGTTTATGGTGACTTAGAGTTGGTGATCACTCAAGTTAAAAGTAAATTTTAGTCAAATATATTATACTTGAAGCATTATAAATATATATGATTGGGTTTGATTTATTCATTTGATGCTTTTAATGTAACTCCAACCACTTGTGAGAAAAATCAGAGTATTAACTCTCTTGTAACATCAACTACAAATTTATTTCCCTTGAATGATCCAAAATTACACAGAAAAAATTGTTGAATAATTTCCATGTATTTTTGTCAATGATAATATTGAGAACTTAAAATTGTTTTTATGATTAAACAACTATCGAGTTCATGAAAAAGGTTGGTGTTTTTTATACACATATCATTGATGAAAAAGAGAGGGATTAATATTTATAGGTAAAAGTGGAAACATAACATGAAGTAGATGAATAAGGGATCTTTATTTAAAATTAAATAAAGTTCCTAGAGGAATGGTGTCCTTGTAATACTATTGGACCTTTACATACGTGATAAAAAAATGCAATGTATAAGGCATTAGTAAACAATATTTTATTATAGTCAATCTAGGTTCACCTGATAAGCTGTAAAATGTGAATTTTTTGTTTGGATTGTTCAAAGGAAAAAAAATAGAAACTAAAGTTATTCTTCATCAATATAAATATTTTATAAAGTGGTCTTATGAGGACCTAAAATTATTTGATCCCTGAGTCATGACTCATTAAATCCCACTCAAGGAAGGCATCAAACCTTCTATGAAAATCAAAATACTTGTGAAAATAATTTTAGAACTCATGACATACAAATAAGTTAATAAGTTTATCTCAGTCAAAATTATCTTTCCGATTAGACACTCCACTTGGGTATTTTTTTTAGTAAATTTTTAAAAGAAATTGAAGAAATCAATTTATGCATAGACATTAGATATCTAAGTAGATCATTTGACAAAGACAACTACTCTTTTTTAGCCATAGATGAAATTTTACAAATGGTGAGTGGATCTGAAATAAAATTTCTTATCATTCAAACATATCTTACAAACCTCCACTTGATCCAAAGTTGGATATTGAATCATCGATGATTCCACCCAAATGTAAGTATTTATATCCCTACACTCTTTCCTTTACATAGTAGATTAGATAGTTCTTGGTTTATTCTTTTGTGGATGTATGTGTGTATCCTTGCTAAGGATCCTCCTTATAGATAATAAGATGGTATAGATATGGGGTTGATTTGGCTTTCCAATTATCACTTTAGGTTTCATAGACCCCCATTTTGTTGACCATTGCACCTTACCTTGTTTACAATCTCTTACCCATAATTTAATTTATTTGTACCCATTTACAATCATTTACTTTACTTGCATTTTTATAATCATAGTTACAAGAATTTACCTTTGTTGAGGTCTAATGAGAACTATATTATTTTTTCATAGGTTTAGGCTTTAGAACCCTTTCCTCTTGCATTTGAGTTGTAAGTTACTTTATACTAGATATATGGATATCATTGGTATATACCCACTCATCCAAGTGTATGCAATATCTATTTGATTTACTTGATTCGAGTCCTAGTCTACTAAGAGAAACAAGATAGTTGTAGGTCATCTTAGACCATGCATGTATTTTGGTAAACCCAATGTGAATCATATCCCACACCTGGTTAGATTGTCTTCATGTTTCTATTTATTTTCATTATCATCACTTTGGCTTCACCATTACAATATAACAACACTCCACCATTTATTAAAAAATGTGTTTTAAGGATTTTCATAAATAATCTCCCAAAACCACTTTGAAAATAAATGGGAAAGTGGACAAAGATAACATTCTTTTGGTAGTCATTAGCAGGTTAGCCATTAAAAATTTGGAAGTTGAAGATGTGTTGATAGACAAGCATACCACGATCAAGCCATTTGATGATATGTTAAAACCCATGGAGGAATTTAAATCACACAAACCACATGTATTCCACATAAGATCAACAAAAAACACCAATAGATTTAAAATAAAACCACTCTTCAGTTTATTCCACGCACCACCACATAGGAAGGGTGTCCTCTTTATCCTGAATGGAATACCATATTAAAATCAATGTAAACATGGCAGTTGGTAAGTGAAAATTTATTAGGAATCCACCATCATAATTCTACATGATTGATATATTCATTAGGAATATAAACATTTACCAACCCTAAATCACAACATCTAATATCAAGATTTATCTCCTAAGCATGTTTCATAAGGTTTTGTTCCCAAGAAATAACACTATAGAAAGAGAAAAAGATACTAAAAGGGCATGTTTTTTGGTAAAAGGAAACACATAAATCCAAATTCATTTTAATGGGTTTTAAATAAAACATGCTTTAAGATATCACACACCACCACTACATAAGAACATTTCCCTCTTTATCCTCAAAGGATGACATATTAAAATAAATACAAACAATCTAGTTGGTGAGAGGAAAATTATCAAGAAGCCACAATAATAACACTATATGGTCAATGTCATAATTAGACATATAAAAAATTTATAATTGTAAATCCCAACATCCAATATCAATATTTATCCCCCAAGGCATGTCGCATAGGATCTTGACCCCAAAAAATAAAAATAGTAAATAGAGCTAAAGAGAGTAAAATAGTAATATCATCATGCCCCTCCTCATTATAATTTATGGTAAAAACACAGTTTATCAAAAAATCATTTTAATATAGCTTCAAGAATCAATATGGAGAATTTAAATTGCACTGTAGAAAATTCACATCAAATGCACTAAGCCATTAAAAAGAATATCTAAATGAAATAGTTATATAAATTATATCAGGGCACATAAAATCCATGAGAGGAAATTAATGTATGGTAATACTCCAAAAAATCCCCCTTGAACATCTATAGACTTGGTTAGATTAAAAAACTATATTAAGCTTGTATTATGCTGACTAGGCTAAAAAACATTATCGAGAGAAATGGACTGTCATTGTTTTCCTAGGCCATTATTCTCCCCAAGGAGAGTCATCATCACTATGAGTTAGGATACAAGATCTCCATGTAAATGAAAGGAATTACCACATATACAATACATTATTTATTTTTTCTATGATGGAAGAATATTATGATTATTCATAGCAACTAGAGTTTGGATCTAGTGGATTGACTGAGTTAGAGATGGTATATTTTCAAATGAATTGTAGACTTTTTTTTGTAGTTTATGGAAAGGGAATAGTTTCCCAAGATTTGGGTTTTAATTCATTACCATAAGATTTTTCCACTGATTATGGTACAAGTATTTTACTTTCCAAATGTTATTTTAGGTGTCAATATTGGATTTTTATCTAGACGAGCCAGTAAATGGAAATAATGTAATTTGAGATCTATAGACCAGTAATGGAAACATGTATTTAAAATATTTATGTAAATTATTGTATGGCAAAAGTGATGTCTACTGATTATAATGCCAATTCTCACATTTAGATCTTTGGTGAGATCAATCTCAATGTAATTCATATTATGGGTTAGGTAGGGTAAAATTTGTTTAGATCACCTTCAACCAAACTAACATGTTGAGAAATTCAACCTCCTTGAGACTTTGTAAGTGGCATGTTCTGATTTTAAAAAGCCACATGTCTATAAAGATAACACCATCAATGTGTTATTTATGAACCAATAACTATAATTATAATCAATGCTTGTACACATTATGATTAAACAAAAAAATAAAGCAAATAACCCATTGGTTATATCCCTGATCTCAAAAATATTAACTAAAAAAGGTTCATATGCATACTTAACCCAAGTTGTAATAGATTTCTCATATTTTATATAATGTCCAATAAAGTAAGATATCAAACTAATAATTTCATAACATTTATAATTTTTATAGAATCTACAATAATGAAATCTAGGAGCACATCAATATATTGATAGGAATGTTTATATTTCTTACCTCAATGTACACTTTTAGAATGGTTTTTTGCGCTTCAACACCAAGGTTTCCACCTTTTATAACAATACTTACATTATGTGAGATTTAATCCATACTTTAAGGCTAAACCACCCCAATAATGAGATAAAATTAAGATTATTGATGTTAAATGGACCTAAAAAGCATCATAGATGTAGTGTGATAAGCATCTATGAACAAGGAAATAAACATTATAACCATACACATAAATAAAACCCTAATAAAATCAACTTCAATTTTTTCCTATTTTACAATTAAAATATCTAAAGTTGATTCCTCTCTTGTACACAATTTATTTTCTATCATAGCTCATATCAAGTTAGTTAATAATCCCAATTTGATATAATATTTATATTGAACAAGGTCAAATATCGAGTAGCTCTTACTATAGGAGTGAATTTGGAGCATGGAAAAGGGAATTAGGATTGTAAATGTGTAGGTTATTTTAAAGCATTGTGTGTTTAGAACTAGAATATTAAATAATGTTCTTTACATAGCTAAAGATGCTAGAAAAATGAAATCTATAGCTTCCTTTCATACTAATAATGTGTTTAACCTTCACCATGGGACTTATAAATGCATATATTATGATATTACAAATTATCTATCATTACGAGTAAGTCATTAATGTTCTCTTGAATTTATATTAGTTTTTGAATTTGTGAGAACACACTCTTGAACATCGGCAAGGTAAGTAACAATAACTCTTACTAGCACAACCATAAGTAATCCATTTATCAAGATATGGAAGTGGAGTGATCTCATCTTCCAAGATATGGTAGTCAAATTGTCATTTCACCAATATTGTGGTGTATTGTTATAATTTCACCAATATCATACTGGATCGTAAGACACTAATTTTAAAAAGGAAAGTTACCATGAAAATAATGTCAAGAAATTATGGAAAATAATACTTCGAGACTCACATTTTGTACGATATTAATTTATAAAAACTCGTTGACCACTAAATTTGTTTAATGAATTTGTAATTGATGATAAGATAGTGCAATGAAAACAAAGCAAAGAATTTTGGGGAACTACCACAATCATATTTTTTGCATGTTTATCTAAATGTTGATTATGTAAGGCCAAGTCATAGTCAGAGTTAGACTTGGTATTAAAAAAATTTAACTTTTGATGGGAAATGTTAAATGGATGAGAGGCCCTGAAAGCACATGAAATTTTGAGTGGGATCTTTGTTGAGAACAAGGAAGAGATCGGATTCAAAAACATGGAGATGAACAAAAGTTGTCTCTACTATGGAAATGCTCTAAAATTAATGTGGATGTGGTTTATGAATGGAAACAAGGCATAAGCATCTTGAGCACCAAACCATGTAAAGTGTCTTTATTGAAGGTGTTGAATTCCACTTTGATGGCTCTTGAAATAAAAATCAGACTTTGATAATAGGAATACATGACATTAATTTTTAATAATTCATTGAACATTAAAATCTTTTAAGAGAAAATAATATATGAAATGGAGTTGAACTTGACTGTAAGATATAAAAACCAAAAGAATGCTAAGAAAAATTGTGGCCAAAAATCTCATAAGAATTTTGTATACCTCCCACAATCACTATTAAAGTGGATTTCTAGGAATCGAGTGAAAATGTTAAATGCCTTCTTATGTAGGAGGGAAAATAGGAAAGACCTAAGTTTACATTAACACCAAAATTCATTTGTGCCTTTTACACAGTATCACCCATTAAGAAATCATACAATACAATAATACTAGAAGTTGCCCCAAAAGTACAATTTAAATCTAATCTAGTTAATTGTAGTCCATTATCTGAACACTTTTTACATCTACACTTTCTATTGAATGGAATAAACACCAACTTAATCATGACAAATTCAATGTAAATTTTATTTTTTTAATTAAAATACTTTTATGTTTGATCATTACCACCACAAGTACTTTACCAAGTGGGTGGAAGCTATGCCACTCACATATGTTACTAGTAAGTAGATATCAGAATTTATCCTTAACCACATAATTTATTTCTATGGTATTTATTTTATCATCATCTGAAATAATGACAAATTTTCAAAAAACAAAGATGTCAAAGCCTTGTGTCAGCAATACCATAGCCAACATAAACAGTCTACACATTATTACACACAAGGCAAGAGTCAAGATGAGGTAACAAATAAAAATCTTATCAAAATTATCATCAAATATTTAATGATGTTGGATGTGATTAACATCTCATATTATATCTTGCATTATGGGTTTACCACACAAGTGTTTGTACTCCTGCTGGTGCAACTCCCTATTCTCTAGTCTTTGGCACCGAAGCAATATTACTAACAGAGGTCGAACAACTGTCATTAGGCATGTCATTACAAGGCATAATAAATGAGGAATTATAGAGGCCCCCCTCTCTATAGGAGCTATAAATTCTAGATGATAAGTGTATACATGATCTTGATCATTTTAAATCATATCAAAATCAGCTGCAAAGTCAATACAATAAGAAATTTGATCCCTCAAGTTTGAGATTAGAAACTTAATCTTGAAATAAAATCAAAGGAATGCTAATTTTGAATGTGAGAAAAAAGGCAAGTTTGAGACTATTTGGATTTGAATATATGTTGTTATTGCCAAATTTGGATCGGGAGTATATATATTGGTTACCCAAAATGGTCAAGAATTGGATGAGCCTATGAAGATCATGCATATGAAGAAGTTATATTCTATACCTAAACTTAGTGTTCTAAATTCACTAATATACTTGTGTATTTATACACTTATTTATTTTAAATTATGACCATATTAATGTGTAACCCAACATACAAAGGGCACAAAAAAAATTACAACACAAGACTTACAACCCTTAGGATACCTAGGTTCCATTTGTAGAAACATAGAGTGCATGTTTCTAGGAAATACACCAAAAATATATGGAAAGTCATTAGAAACACATGAAAACAAGGGGAGAGGAGATAAGGGAGAGGAGATAGGGGAGATAAGGTTCCATTTGTATTCTATTCCGTTGTGAGCATGTTAAGTGGGTACAAGCCAAGTGAGATACGTGAAGAGACATAGACAGAGAGTGGCCCTCCCTTTTCTATCAATGCCATATATTTTCAAACACAAACTTTGCTAGTCTTTGGAGTCAAAGTCTTTTCATTGAGTAGACGCCATGAAAGACACACCTACTTTCTCTGTGGAAGATAGAAAGAGAATGTGACATTCAAATTGAAAAGGAAAAACATCTCATCCACAAATTATTCATGCCTTGCCTGCTGTCAACATTTTCGCTTGACTCCAAATTTGTGGCGGTAACTTTTTCTATCATGGTGGGAACTGGGACATTGCAGTACAGTAACTTTTTGATGATCTAAGCTCAACGTCATTGCATTTGCGATCACATGGCCTGTGAATCTCCCATCTCCTCGGTGAAGGCCTACAGCTGTTCTTACTATGCAAAAGGGTGATTTACTGTATGCCTCGTACACGTGCCACCTTCCACAAAGATAAAATTAAAAAAATGCTAAATGTCCACTGCAATAAATGATAGCATTCAGATTCTTTACCCTCTCGTAGTACGACAATGTGTACATTGATAATTCTAACGGATAATTTATAAAATTATAACAGAGAAATAAAAATCAATGTAAGTATGCTAGTAGATTTATAACTTAAATTGGTTCGAATAATTCGATCATCATCATTTATATATTTATATATTAAGGAAATGGTTTCATAAGAAAATATTTCAAAATTTTTCAATAAATATTGTAGAATAAATGTAACAGCATATATAGTAAAAGTGGTTTCATAGTATTAAAATTCTAAGTGTATGCTTTAATTTTATAGAAATAATATTTAAAATGATTATGTTTTTATTTATAAGTAATGTTGACACAAATTTTGATGACTCATAGATTTACGCTTAGTAGAATATTTTAAGCATGTATGTAAAACTTTTTGTCCCTCTTTTTTCCACCTCCTCAAATTATCCCCTTAAAAATTACCTAGTTTCTTGTTTTTAGGAAAAGATTCTATAATATCCTATCACATGTCTTTTATTTTTCATGGGACCACAACTCATTAAAAATAGGAGTAGAAACTCCCTTCATGGGACCCTTGTGTAAGTGTTATTTTATTTTACAATAGATATAATCATACTTGTAGTGGTCAAAAGGAATTGTGTTTTATTATCTATTTCTCAAAACATGTTTTTTTTGTGTTTGGAGAGTTAGATTATTCATGCTTTTGATTATACAAAATAATAAGATTATCCATGCTTTTGATTATATAAAATGATATCGTATAAAATGTTTCACTACCTAGATATATTCATGGTAGCTCTATTTTATAATTCCATGGAGTTTTGATGTTGATATTTTTTTAAGGAATGATGAACACGTTGGAACGAGAATTTAGATGCAGAAGAATTATGGAATTCTTTACTTTTATAAGTAGGAAAATGTTTGTTATAATTTTTGACATAATTAAATTGAATACTTTCTTCACAACTTTCAAACAAGTTAAAATCTAGTAAATACTTCATTTCAAATGATAAGGCAAGATTTAGAAGTTATTTTAATGAGTTTGAAAAGAAAAATATTATAATTGGAAATGTAATTGATAATTCTCAATTAAGTTATGTCTTAAAAGCTCTTTTAATGAGTTTTCAAGTAAAAATATTATAATAAGATATATAATTAACAATACTCAAAGATTTTTATAAGTCATATGACTATTGGTATTTTTGTTTAGTTGATTAGGGGAAAAAAATGATGTGTATAAATATACAACTATTTATATAAGAAAGAGCCTTTGTAATGATTGGAAGGTAAATTTTACATTATTCAATTAATAAGTATATGTATGATTATTTTATTTTTAAAAAGAAATATGAAACTCTATATTTTGATGATGATTATTGAGTGATTTGGAAAAATGAAAGTTATTGTAAAGTAGCTTTCATTTTTATAAGTTGATAAACTATCCAACTCAATTTTTTACATCACCTAATTTTGTAACCATATGTGATTCACGTACTTTATGGGTTAGCATAGACTTCATTGTATGATATTGGATGATATGGGGTACATTAAAGCAATACTTGTTCCAGGAGCCATTTTTACAAGAGCGTTGATTCAAGACATTTAAAATAGATTTATTTGCAATACAACTAATGTAAATATTCAAAATAATTATCTCTCTCTCTCTCTCTCTCTCTATATATATATATATATATATATATATATATATATATAATGCATTTCTTTATAAAATAGTAAATTAAATATTAAATATATTTTTTGTATTATAATTAACGTGTTAAGGTCATTGTATTCAATAATAACGACAAAATTAATGATGCCACCAATAATATTAATAATTTCCTTACAATACTAATTTTTTTAATTTAATAAAAATAACAAATATAATATATTCTAATAATTTTGATATTATAATTTAACAAAAAAATAATTATTTAAAAAATAATAAAAATATAATTTCTAACAATGAGAATCAAATTATACTTAAAATTGGAATCCAATAATTGTGATATTGGATGGAAAGCTGAAAAGATTACAGGAGATGGGAGAAATAGGCCGAGCACAAATTGGATGGCTCAATGCTCATCCAACGTGGGCCACATAGGTTCCCCTCATGTCCCTACTCACACCAATCCATTCTCCTTTGTATATCTATTGAAATATAAGCCCTGTGTTGGATTGGTGAGACCTCAAACTGCCATAACTAAAACATGTTTCAATGCAACAAATAAAAACTTCACTAGAACGATGGTCAATGGTTGCCTACCTCAATTAGAATCAAGGCCAAGAATTATTATCAACCAAAAACTTGTAGAAAACTCAATCCTTTACAGAGCAAATCATGATCTAATCTGCAAATTTATGCACTTCCATCCTACCTTAAATGTATTGCACTCATGAATTCATCAAAACTTGGAACATAATGGTGAGTAATCACTCTAGTTATTAGCAATGGTCATTTCATAATTAGTTTCTCTACTATTGCAGATAGAAACATATCTTTTGATTATGAAAGGAGATATCACGATCCTACTAGACTTTTCATTATACCTTAGAAAGTGGGATTTGATCCCCATACTGAACCAACTACTATACCGGTATGGATTTGAATGTATGCTCTGCCAATGGAATTTTGGAGTGATAATGTTTTGGAATCCATTGGGAAATACCTGAGAAAATATCTAGGTGTCTATAGAGACACAGTAAAAAGAAACACAATAGTGTATGCAAGAGTATGTGTGAAAATGGATCTCACACAACCCTTACCAATAGACATAGAAATTGAATTAGTCGATCTTACCTGGATTCAATAGATGGACTATGAGGTAATACATTTCCAATGAAGAATATGCCATAATCATGAACATTTGGCCTAGACATGCCCCAATAACATGAATACACAAATAAAGAATATGATCTAAAGGCCCACCCCTCATAATGAGAAATTGAATCCAGATAAAAAAATGTAAATAATTCTCAAAATGGCACAACCCAACAAGATGGTTTTCAACTACCTAAAAGGAGGAAGAAAAAATAAATAAAGCAGAGAGATAATCTAGCCTAAATACTTGAACAGGTATGAAATATTCAAGACTCTTATTGATCAAGAAATAAAGTAGGTCATGGAAAATGTAAATGAAAATAAGGAACATTGTGGTTACAACAACCAGATCACTCCTTTAGTGTCTCCTATCCTTGAGTAGGTTTTAGAATGTAATGCTAATGCAGACTCAAATTATCCAAGATATGTGTTGGTATGTGTGTGAACAATAGTGTATAATGTTATATGTGAGTGCATGCAATGATCTAGCTTGTAACTTGTTAAATATGGCTCACAAGTGATATTTTGAGTGATTCAAAACTATAATATGATTGTTCCTATGACTGATATACAAATAAGGATTAATAGGGCAAAATATCTTAGTTATGGACTTTGATATTTAGCAGTATGTCTAAGCTTGAGAGGTGATTTATTGATGTCCTGATGAATTCGCTTTGCCTTGTATTTATACTAGTTATTTTGAAATGATCCTAATGGAAGAGATAATGACATTCTTAAGTTGACCCATACACATCAAAATATTTACAAATTTGAGCATTTATAGGGAAAGGAGAATTGTGTTGGAATAGGGACAATAGCATCAACATTGCTATCATGTCCTAAACACAATTGTCTAAGATAAATGAAAGTTATTAAGGTTACGTAATTAATAGTGAAAGACATATATTAGATTTTATGTATTATGTAGTTATAGTTGATATAGATAATCAAATAAATCAAGGTTGGACTAAGAAATAAGTAATTAGACCCAATGAGGTGACAAATGCGAGCCTTTTAGTTACAAGTAAGGTCAAACTAAAGGATATAGCCTCAAGAGATATTTATCAAGTGTACAAGCGTAGTTTAACATATACATCTAGATTTAAGTATCTACATGCCCCCCACCCGCCATTAAATCTAGTAATGCATAAGGATGAAATTACTAGGTTAAAGGAAAGAAAAGCATATTTTGTTGTGTACAACACACCTTGTCTTTGCCTAAACCCACTTGAACTTGATTTATGTGAATGACTTGTAACCAAGAGTATGTTACAGGTGTAATTAGTGTATATAATCTAAAATTGAATAAATAAAATTAATTGAAATAAAGAGAGAGGAAGGAGTACACATGTGTGTCGATGCCACCATGTTTCCCCTTGGTAGTTTATCTTCGTAGAGATGCTTCTTATCTGAAGCATTGGAGAGAGGTTCACAACTAAACCTTAGATATGTGAAGAGGGGAATCATAGGGTGATCATTCCCATAATTTGGTATAAGGATAAATTGTGGCAAGTCCATTGTTAACATATAATAACAATCAAATAACTCAAGTATATCATAATATATCTAATCTCACCATAGTCAAAAGGTATAACCATGTGAACCTAAAATAATTGAATTCATAGTGCCAAGTCCATTAAGGCTATTAAATATCAATCACACTAATAAAAAATAGCCCACTGTTATAGACATATAAAGGCCTAAACATTACATCTTGGTAAGGTTGATGCATAAATGTGTGGATAATCTAAAAGTGTATTTGTAATTTAGTGCATGTGCAGATTGAACATGTCCCAAGCTGAAGTATCTATCAGAATGTAACCTCTAGTCTATAACATATGTGTAATATTTATCAAAAATATAATAAATTATGTCCCAAAGCTATTCCCAATGCATATAATTTTGTCCCAAATGTATATCTAAATCATGTAAAATGTGTAAATTGAATCAATTTATGCCCATTTGTCAATTATATATATGTGGATTCATGTATTCTATAACATTCCCCCACTGATATGCCTCCCATCCCCATCACCTCCACCCCCCATTCTGAGTTGATGGGATTTGAAAAGTGATAATCACCTTATCTCAAAAGGATAAGATAACTATATTGTATACGTGTGAATCATGTAATAAAGAAGCATATAGTGGTGTCATGTAGAAGTAGATATATCAATGAAACTCATAGTATGCAAACATAACAAGCCCTAAGATGCATGATATGAATCATGAAAACACATAGAAGATAATAAGTTCAGTAAATAATCAAGCTCACATGAAAGAGTACTCAAATGGCACATAAAAAGGGGTCCAAGGAGACCACAAACAAGGGGCATGTTCAAATTCTGTACACTCAAGTGGAAGATGTGAAAATTTCTACACACCTACTACACAAACAAAAGTCAAGGCACTATGGCCAATAAGTACGAAACATGTTCAAATGTTACATAATCAAGACAAATAATAAAATAAGAAGTACATTCAAGTAAGCTAATGTAAATAGATGAAGTAATAAGATATAAGAAATGAGCACAAGAATGTCATATTAGTCCATGCATATATGTGTGAGCAAAATGTCATGTTAAATAACATATCAAATACACTTTGTAAGATAGAAACATGAGTATATGCATGTGTAAGATCTATAAGCTCAATAAAATAATGGAAAGCAATCATAAAATAATAGAACCTATGTCAATCATGATCATATAGAAGCAAGATGCCCCAATGTAGTGTATCATGCTAGAAGAGGAAAGGTCTAACATATGCATGCTCGAGTATCATGGGTCTAATCTATGATTGTATCACACTCAAGTACTAATGAAACATATGTGTATATAGAATTGATATGATACCTACTAACATAAATTGAAAAGCATATGAAAAACCTAGTAAACATTTGAAATGCTAGATATTTTTGGTATTTTTGAGTTATTTGAATGTTTTTTTATTTTCTTGAATATTTTATTCTTTTGGAGTTTTGGAAATTTTGATTTATTTATTTTAATGTTTGGAAAGAGAGTTCTATCTGATGATCCCATCTAAAGGATACTCATACGGTGTCCTATACTTTGAATGTGGTATAATAAATTTGTCTTGCTACCAAGGATCATGTATATGTGTCAAATCTTAATGTGTATAATTTGGAATACTCTCTATGTGTATCATAAGACTTTATGGTCATGAAGTAGGATTAGAAGGTGTATAGGTTCATATAACCCATTATTTTATGATATTTAATTTCTTTGATGTAATAGTGGGTCTTTTTACCCATTTTGAAACATGGTGTTCTGATGTAGGTAAATGGCTAGACCGTGGAGGTGTAAATGATGATATCGAAGAATCCACTGTAGATATTTGATGAAAAGGCCTCTCAAGCATAGGGGGCATAGAAAAGCGGATTACATGTTGATTATATTTCCACATATGATTAACCTTAGTAAGTTTTATAATCAATTTCCATGGAATAATATTTTCCTATTGAAAAGGATATTCATATGGAATCTTAGAAACTATAATTACCCTGTTGGAATGAATATACTTAAGAAAAACATGGAATGTGGAAGGTACTACATGGATATTATGTATTCAAGTACATCTCAATAACATATCAAATAATCTCATATGTGGTATAATTTTAAAGGTAGTGGTCACATGTGTTGGACCAACCAATAGAGATAAATCAATCTCACCAAAAACTTGTTGTATCTTCCCATTAAATGATTTTATAATTTTAGTTGAAATAAATAAATCATCATGTGTGTATCCCAAATATGTTATTAATGTCATGGTACATACATTATTATTATCACCATTTTTAATCATAACACTACATATAGGTTGATGTTCAATATATGCACTAATAAATAAGGAATGAAGATCTAAATCTGATAGGGCTGATTCAAATATGCATATATTAAAAAGAGATGAATATAGATACATACAAAATTATTTCAATCACACTATATTATATCTTACATATTTTATTCATCCAAGACAATACAACTTTATAGGAATATCATTCCTATAATTATGGATATTATCTCTCCATCAAACTTTCATTGTATCCCTATGAATATACAAATAAACTATGTTTATAATATTATTGTCACAATATTACAACTACCTAAATATGATTAACAAACTAATTCACCCCTATTATATTTACCTCTCGATAAATACTCAAACTCACACACAATAATAATGTTACTAGATATTAATCCAGAACATTCACCCCCTTAATCTAAACATGAAGAGAATATCATTCTGTACCACATATAATTTATGACTGTGTGATTTTTCCATGGATCACAAACCTAAAAATAGGTTTTTCCATGGCTAACAAAAAAAAATGATGGTTTTTTCCATGGCTTACCAACAACCAATGATGGTTTATCCCATGGCTAACCACCAGCCAAGTGGTTTTATTGGTTTACCACAAACCATGTCATATATGCAAGTCATATTTAATTCCCATCATTTTCTAACTTAGAGGTATTACAAAATGAAATTGTTCTTACTCAAATAATAATCGCACTTATGTTCTTATTTAGTTACCACACAAAGCAAAAAAGTAAACACACTACACAAACTTGAAATAAAAGTCACCACATCATTGGTGTGGCCCTGCCATTGGTGATTGATGAGAGGTCACTGAAAAACCTCCAACCTCTTGTGCCTCCATCCTCCATTGTTAGCTACTTACTTATAAAATTTGGCAGTGAAGTTCAATTTACAATAGTGGACGTTGTGTACAAGCGATAATGCATCCAATAAGACAAGTTTTATATTTTTTTTACACTATTTGACAATAAATTAGCTACTGACTCTAAAATATTTAGAATTTTATATAAAATCCAAAACATTTTTAATTTTGATAATTTTTGGAAATGATGACCAAATTTTTTTTACTCTAGACTCTATATTGACTTTATTAAATAGAAGGCACAAATACATATTATTAACACGATAATGACTATAAATGAAATTAGATTTATAATAACTATAGACCAAACTTAAAACCTTTGACACTTTAAAAATACAATTACATATTGGATTTATATAAAAAATAAAACTAAACCAAACCTATTAAGACTCAATAATAGAATGACTTAACACTAAACAAAAAATACAATTTAATAGTACACACCAATAACATTGACTAAACATATAAGGATAGTTTGTATAAATGAAAGACTAATAAAACCTTCCAATGTTGTTATAACAATAAATGTTATAATGGTAGATGTTTAAAAATATGGGGATCGAGTAAAGCAAACTTGTAGACATGACACACACAACAGAAATAGGGAAATTTGTGCAAAGGCTAAACATCTTTGGAAAACACATAAAATATTATGGCATAGGCATGAATTATATATAGATCAAGTTAGGTCCATAGTTTCACGATAATAAAAAATAGCTTAGCTTCTGGCTCAACATAAAAACTTCAATTAAAACTTCACCTTAATCCTACTTCACTTGTGTTGCTCATTTTATGGATCAGATGCAAGGATATGTCTGAGCTATATGATGAACATAATGAATCAGATCACATATCAAAATGCAAATTTATGTAGCATCTAAAATCAAAATGAAGAATATAATGTAAGAACATTAGCTACGTACTTTCTAGATTACAACTGTATGGATTACATGGACATGGGCTATTTATTGAGAGAGAATCTACTTGATCTAAATGATGCATGAAATGACATAAGGAAAAGCATGGTAAGAGACCACACAAGCATTATAACTATTCCATTTACTTCTATATCAATTAGTTCTCGATAATAATTATGTAAATGATGATATCAAGAATAAATATGTAATAGGTATGATAATGAGATCCTCTCAATCTCTCCCTAGTTTGAGGTCCATCCACATAGGTATCATAAATGTATCTTAATATTTTGGTTGATAAACAAGACGCCTTGATCCCAACATCAATATGAAGCACAAAACACTATATGTGATGCTTAAAAACAAATGAAGGAATGATTGAATACCTTGATAGAGACATTTTGAATAAGCACTCTTTGAGAAGTGCTACCAATTTAAAAAAAGAAATAGATTGTTACTCCTACATATTTATTAAACCATCAAAACCTGCTACTCTAATACTAGATGGTGGGGTTGATTCAGACCTTCATATATTAAAAATATCTAAATACAGATAAATACAAAATTATTTTAATCACACTATATTATATTCTGCATATTTTGTTCATCCAGGATTATGGAGATTATCTCTCCATCAAACTCTCATCATATCCCTATAAATATACAAATAAACTATGTTTGTAATATTTTTGTATAAATATTATGACTACCTAACTATTATTAACAAACTAATTCACCCATATTATATTTAACTCTCAGTAAATACTCAAACTCACACACAATAATAATGTTACTAGATATTAATCCGTAATAGAGTCACCATCCATAATCTCATTGTCATCAAATGTAATTGAAGGTCTCATAGCCATATGAGTTATTCATGTATAAATTTACCAATAATTTGATATAATAGGTGGAGGATGATTTGCATGATATGCCATTTTCACTTCCAGAGTTATCTTAGAATGATCTTGAAATGGATGGTTGAATATCTTTTGTTTTTTATGATCATTTGGTTGTGGTCCTGAATATGTGGGAGGATCTTCAAAGGTAACTTGATCACTATCAATGAGATATTGGATATTTTTATTTAGTTTATAACATTTGTTTGTAAAATTCCCCACACATTGGTGATAGTCACAATGGGTATTTGCATCCTATCCTTTTTGTAAAGGTCAACTTGTATCAACCACCATAGGAGGATGGGGAGATATTTGATAAAACTCTACCATCTTCATAAGTAACAAATTTGGAGACTTAGGTAATCATGTAAATTGTCTCTTAGGTGCATTATATAAGATGAGTTATTAAGCTGTTATGACATTTTATTAACCATGGTAGTTGTGTCTTTCTTAGCCTCATTAAGTTTGACCTTACTTGGTTTGATATGGAACTTGCTAGTGGATTTAGTTGGTGTGTTAGCTACATACCTAAGCTTATTTAATGCAATAATTTTTCTCTATCTCAAACAATATGGCATAAGTCATCAAAATATTTGAATTTCTTGAAAACAATAGACTTTTTTAAGGGAGCAAATAAACTTTGTTTGAATATGTCTTGAATCTCTTTATCTTCCATTGGATTTGTCATTTTGGCCAACATTGTCTTATATCCCAAAACATAGTAACTAACTAGTTCATTGGTTCCTTGTTTGATCTTGGAAATTTATCAACATGACATATTTTCAATAATTTTGATTGAAAAATGTGTTAAAAATTGATTGGATAGGGGTTTGAATTCTCTTACTAATTGTATTGGTAGATCATAGAACCTTATCAAAGCATAATCATTTAGGCTTCTTAAAAACAATTTATTCAAAAGTTTTTCATTAGAAGCATAATTCAGATATGTCACATAAAAGGATCAAAGATGTTTCATAGGATCACCCTTGACATTATAAAGTGAGAACTTGGGTGCAAAAAACTAGTTGGCAAGGGGTGAAAGAGGATTATATAATACATCTTTTGAATCAATAGCATGGGGTGATTTCATATCATCTTGCTAAATGTTGGTAACCTTAGTTTCCAATAGTTTTATAGCTTGTACAAGATCTTGCACATTTTGACCACTAAGGTTTGAAGGTTGAGAAGTCACCAATGGGGATGTAAATAGTTGTGTTGAAATAGGCATTGAAATCGATAATTACTTTGAAGTAGTAATGGTTCCCATAGAATATGTATAAATAGTTGTATTAGTTTTGGGGAACAATAGTTTAAACACATAAACTATGCCCCCACTAGATGTAGTATGCAATGTTTTGATCAAGGGGAGAGAGAATAAAATTGAGGATCCATGGGGATATCCCATAGATTTAATATCATGATCAATAGATGCACATGATTTTTCATTAATGCTTTTAGATATTTTAATGTCTAACCTAGTATAAAGGATCTTATGAAGATATTCAATATTTTCACAAATACACTCACAAAATAATAGAGTAACTTTAAATTATTCTTGATCTAATTCGTTTTCATTATCCTCACATTTTTCCTTATCCACGCAATCAATATATATTCTATAAGAACTTTATCATTATGTGTCTCATTATCATTATTTTCATTCTCATTATTAGGAGAATCTAACATGGTATTAACTTTAGACATTTTGGGTGGTCCAGGGGAAGCTCAAGATGATCAATATAAAAATCACCTATTCTAGCACTACGCCTAGGTTTCATACAAATAATTTTTAAAAATGAATAAATACTACAAGAAAATACCTTAAGAGGATGAAAACCATAGAGCAAACTAATATTTGCATAGGAAGACTCTAGGTTCATGAAATGTTTAACCCTTTTTTTGAATCAAGGGTTGGGAAGAATAGTCTAATCAAGCATGAAGTTAATTATTCTTAAAATTAGGCCAATTAAAATAATTCATTTTATGATATTTAATTTCAGTGTTGAATTATGAAAAATAGTAAATATAAAGTACAATGGCATACAGTATTTTGATTGCATAATCACAAAGAATAAATAATAATTAGCTTATTCAATGATGCATAAATAGATCTAAGATGTACATGGGTGGAAATAAGCTATTTAATGTTCAAGAACCAATCATCAGATTCTAGAAATATTCTTTTTGTCTGCTTGGACACTTGCATTGATGTTACTATCTAAATCTATGTATAGTTGTCTTATACAAAATGTTGTCTAGATCAAGATGTGACCTCTTGGATATTTATGGGTTTTATTTTAAATTTCACCTAATGTATCTAGATCTCATGTAAAGGCTATTTATCAGTGTTTATAGTTGAAACCCTAGATCTCTGCCTTAGGTTAGGTTACCTTGCGAAGAAAAGGTTAGTAGGTTCACAATATAAAACTGACCGAAAAGGTCCCTCTATCAATGTTCAATAGCTACATAACCACTACTCTGAACATGACCTTAGACATATGTAGTTCTCCCTTATGTGTTGGTATGTGTGTAAACAATAGTATAGAATGCTATATGCAAGTGCATGCAATGATCTAGCTTTTAACTTTAAAAATATGGTTCATGGGATACATTATGAGTGCTTTAGACATGTATTATGATTTCTCCTATGATTAATATGAAAATATGGGTTAATAGAGTAGAATACATTAATTATTTGCTTTGATATTTAGTAGCATGTCTAAGTTTGAGAGGCAATTGATTGATATCCTAATGATTTGGCTTTAACTTATATTTATTCTGATTCTTTTGAAAAGATCCTCATAGAAGAGTTAATGAAACTATTAAGTTGACCCATACACATTGAAAGATTCATAAGTTTGAGTGTTTTTAGGGAAAGGACACTTGTGTTAGAGCAGGGACAATAACATCAACGCTATTGTCCTATCCTGAATTTAATTACCCAAGATGGAGGAAATTTTTTAAGGTTATGTAATTAATAGTGAAGGATATATATAATATTTTATGCATTATGTGGTTATAGTTGATCTAGATAATTAGAATAATCAAGGTTGGACTAATATATAAGTAATTATACCTAGTGAGGTGGAAAATGTGAGCTTTTCGGTTGTAAGGAAGGCCAAACTGAAGGGTAGAGCCTTGAGAGATATTTTTCAAGTGTAGAAGACTAATTTAACATATATATTCATATTTAAGCATATAAAACTTATTTTAGAAGATATTCTAAAAAGATCACTAGGTAATCACTAGTTGTTCATGATTATGAGGGGAAAAAAAATCCTTCGAATTCTCCTCCACCTTCAAAGTGTAAACTATAAAAAATCATATATAGAAAAAATTAAAATTTAAAATTCCATTATTTAACCATATCTATCATATAAACCAAAATATTTTATTATCTTAATATATAAATAAATTAACACTAAAAATCTTTGAATAAAGGGTTTACAAGACCTACTATAATATTTATCCAATAAAATCCACAATTTGATGTATCTCAAATAATGTCTGATGTCAACTTAAATCTCATTCCCACTTTATCTTTCATTTGAGACCCAAATACTACCCATAAAGTTTGACTTTTGACTCACTTGTACATTGGTTAATATTTACTTTATCCCAATCTATCTCAATCTTATTATTCTCATTGCACTTTGTAATATGTACACGAAACAAGGTTTTTAATTTATTACTAAAGAAAAATCATCATTATATCTATGTGCATTAACATTAGATGACTAAAATACCACAAAAAAAATCCTTATAGAAGCACATAATTGAAAATCCTTTGGAAATTTTCTTATTAGCAACTAAAATGTAGAACTTTAGCCTTAAAACACCCTATTTGTTCTTGAAATAGTTTTGGTAATGCATACCAATATTGATATGGTGATTTTTACAGTTGAGGTTGATGTTTCACTTATTATTAAATTGTTTTTGAGGATTTCTAATGCCTTTCCTACTTCTCTCAATTTTTGTATTTCTTGGGGAGATTCATTTGTGCAAAGCAGGCTATCTTGTATAAAAAGAAACTAGATATCTATTTTTTTCCATGTTCATATTCCTCAACAACATGTCAGACATGTCCACTATCCTATTTGGAAAATATAACCCACCCAATTTCACATGTTCACGTCTCCTAAAACATTGCATTAGTTGGTCTCTTCCTTGTAACCATCTATAAAAATAAAATTCCATAACTATAAATATTCCCATATATAGAAAATCACTTACCAAATCCACACTTTAAAATAAATTTAGCTAGAATTAATGATTAGATTTTATTTTAAATAATGTTAAAGAAAAGAAAAATACTTTTGATGTAAACAAGTGTACTAAGGGAAATGTATCCAATAGATCCTATGAGGGCAATGTTGTACTCTATAAATCCATGGATTTTGTATAACTAGTTAATATTGATGTACTAAAATTAGTTACAAGGGTTGCTTTGCCTCTATTCCAAATAAATGGCATTATTTGTCTCTTCTTGTTTCCTAGATTCTCTTTGGAAAAACCTCTACCAATGATTTTTGAACTTGTCCTAAATTTCACTCTATACCTATATCTCAAGATTTATAATGAATAAATACCTTCATTTTTATACTTGTATCATATGGAGAATGTTTTCTTCTTCTTGCCAATATCCTTCAATATATGTTGTGAGAATATTCTCTCACACATATAACTTATGTTCTAAATTCATTCCCACTTTTATGCCTTCTTTGGGACATCCTTTAATGAAACTATACCTTTTCCACTCTCCATTTTCTTCATTTCAAATTGAAGACAATCTTCTACAACTATCATATCCATATCAAACAACTATCCAACCATTGAAATGACTTCTCCTTGTTCCACTTCTCTTGATTTCTTATGCACATGAGATTTTATAGTTGAACTACACATTTATTTTTCCTTGTCATATTATAAATTATTGTACCTACACATAAATGAACAAAATTATGGTAATTAATAGTTACCACAAACATTTATTCCACCTATTAACTATGCCAAGTAAGCATGTTATCCAAATTCACATTCTCATCATAACTTGTATTCACATGATCAATTATCGATGGTCCATTCTAAAATTCATCAACCCCTATTATTTACCTATCGCCATTATTCACTTGCATTTCTACATATACTTCATATGGATGGATTTTAATACATTCTTTTTTACTAAAGGAAATTCTTCAATTAACATATCTTAATTTTTATCTCCATCTTCAAGTTTCCTGGTCACTAACAATGGATGGATATAATCCTTCTCTTCACTTCCTCTATATTTATTATTTCGCATGAGGGAATTTTCTTTTTATTTTAGATTATTCAATTCATTTATTTCAAGATTGGGTGCCTCACAGCCTTTCACACTCACATCTTCACCTACTAGGGTTGTCCTTTATTACTTACAAAACAACTTCTCTTGTACCTTCTTCTCATTTAATTATTTTCAAAAATAAACATTAGAGTAATCATGGGATTTTACATATCCATTTTTATTTATATTTATTGGTACCTTAGATACACCATCATCTAATTACAACACTACTATTGCAATCCTTCTTTCTTCATTATTCTTCATGATTAATTCATCCTTCATAGGTTGCACATAGTTTATTTCATTCTAAAAGGGTTTCTCATATAAAACTTCACCCTCATATCTCTTCTCAAGGAAATCCCCTTCTCTTAATTCTCAATCCTCAATGTTTGAATCTCATTCAACTACTCTATTTGCATTCTTGGATGCACTATTTGATCCACCAACTTGGAAACCAAATGTTCCCATCTTCTCACCTCTTTTTTATTTTTACTTATCTCTTCTCATGGAGATATATATAGTACGCATCTACAAATCTTAAAAATATTGTGCTTACAAACTATACCCTCTTGGGGTATTCAATACACTTCACTTCAAAAATACTTTATAGCTCTATTATCCATTTCCTGAGCTCTTTTGGGCTCTATCTACCACAAAACAAATGTATATTACTAATGGGATTACCTTTTTATTTCACCATGACCTCCGATGGTCTCTTTCCTCTAATAGGATGTCCTCTTAGTTAAATGAGATTTTTTTTCCACAAGTATATTTCCTCTACTTCTTGGTAATCTTTCCAAGTTTCTAATTTGAACATTGTTTCTTCCAACATCTTCTCCATTGCTAAAATTTATGACTTTGAGTAAATTTTCTTATCTTTCTTGAATCTTGTCTAAGCCATATCTTCCATTCTTTATTATTTATTCTATATTCTCTACTGATCAACACATGATGGAGAATAAAATCATTTTCTCTCTCATGTGTGGGCTAGCTCACATTGAGAATTCTGCCTGCACCTTATTCTACACATTTATTATCGATTATAGAAACTTTCACTCTTTTAGTTCTTCATTTACACATATTTGTAGCTAGATCTTCATTATGAAGTTTAGTTTCTTCAACTTCATCCCTCTCACATGTTTTAAAACTCCTCTACCTTATGTTAATATCCATAACATCTAATCTTTCTTGGATTCCTCTCAATATCTTTTCCAATTCTATATGTCCAATTTCTTTACCTCCTTTGTGTGCCTTTTTAAAATTTTATGTTCTCTACTCATATTATAAATATGGATAACACTCAAATCTCTATAATTTTTGTACTTTATCGTACATATAACAAACTCACTAGAACCTCACAAGACGTAGCCCAACATGAAAACCCTTGTTATGGTACCAATTGATGTAGTTTAGTTTGGGAGTCATATGAATGGAAATAAATTCCTATCATAACAAACATATCCTCTTTATTTTTATCTCACCCAATTCATGCAATCCCACCCCTTTCGATGCCCATTTACATGAATTCTGATTTTTTTGTCTTTTAACAGAAAATTTCAACTAGTAAGCAAGTAAATGTACACTAAACTCAATATCTAACTAAATGAGAGAAGATATAATGGATATGAGTACTCAAAACAAATCTCACAACCTATTTTAACATATTCCAAACATCATATGGAACTGACATAGAACCTAGAATTTTATTTTCACTAAAATACAAATTTTTCAAGCCTTTCTAATGCACACCAACATATCCAAATCATAAAAACAAAATATGAAATGGATTTAATCATATTATTAGATAATATTTAAGCCAAAAACACTTTAAATTTCGTAATACACACTCAAAAATTCATTTTATTAATTACAATAGTCCAAATATGCTCTTAGGCATTTTGCCAAACATTTACATAGAATTCTAGAGCTAAAATTGTCACTATCGAAGAGGAATAAGCTCATGACACTTTTTGTAGACACCGAAATCATGTCTACCCCTTGGTCATCCTCCCCCTTGGTCCCCTTGGTCCACCTTCTAGCACAAGTCCTAACCCACTCAATTATTAAATTAAAATAAATATCAAATATTTTGATTTAATAGCCCCCTTGCCACTTCACCCATGCCACCTCACTCCACCTCGGATTCCTCTCCTTGGATGCCCTCACCCCATGCCAAGCCTTAATTACCTAAAACCCATATTAACCCTTCCTCTCACGCTCATTTAAGCCCCTCTCAACCATTTTCTAATGACAATTAGACCTTGGCAGTTGTAATAATGGGTAGAAGGCTAAAATTAGCCTCTATTCCCATTCTTCAGCTGCTGACGTCGGTCAGTATTTGGCCTACGTCGGCGGTTCTGCCGGCATTGATTTCCTTTAAAACCAATTTTTTGCTTCTGTTCTTGCCCCCTGTGAACGTGAATTCTTTCACACCTGGCATCTGACCTCTCTCTCCCTCTCTCCCAGACGCACACCAAGCATCACAGGCTACAAGCACTCTGTAGAAATAGCTCCAGACTGTGGGTTAAAGACATTGCAGGTACATCAACAACATCAACAACAATTCTTCTACACTCCTTCAGCAAGCAAAGAGCTAAGTATTTCTACTATTTTCCATTTCAGTATTTCTTTTTAACCCATCTATTAATCAGCCCATTGCCCAGACCCAACTTGCTCTTCCCTAAGAGGCTGAAAATCCTTCTCTCATCCTTATCCCCCTGTCACCCTGCCCTCTATTTGGTCCCCTATTCAGACCATACTTTCTACCTTACAGCCCTGCACAGACCTCCAAAAAGGCTCTCAGACCTCCAAATAGACTCTCAGACCATCCAAACAAACTCTCAGACCATTCTGCAGACCAAAAACCCGTCTAGACCCTGTCTAAGGCCATTGCCCCAACCGACATTGACCATTGCCCCTACCGACGTCGGTAGACTAACTGACGTCAATGACCTTTACCTACCGACATTGACAGACTAACCGACGCTGGCGACTATGGAAGATAGATTATTGCATATAGGTACGCATTTGCTTCTTTTTCTTTTGTTTAGTTTTTATCATTTCTATTTCTGGCAATATTCTACTTTTTAACAATCGGTGGACTGTCATCCCTCCAAGAAGTCTTTGCACTTCTAGGACCAAGCTTTTGCTTGGCAGTCCACTTTCTAGCTATCTAACAACCTCTGTGTTTGAGTCTCTTTCTTCTACAGGTGTCATTCTCCACAACCAAAGAGGAGTTCCTTCAGTCATCTAAATTTGGTGCGCAAGACTTCATCTGGGTATGTACAAACCCTTAACCATTTTATCTTAGTTTCTCATTTCCTTTTGAATGTGAAAAGTGAAAACTTGTTTGGAAACATTCTGGCATGCCCAGTGGGACACTAGGGTCTTCCTTGGGTTCTTTTCTTAATTTTCATATAGGTGCATTAGGTCTCTCCTTGCATCTTCTTCTTTTATCTCTTCCAAAAGACACCATTATCAAAGTTAAAATGAATCATTCTTTTTTTTCTTTCTTTTCTTGCATCTTAGACTAGTCAAGGTCATACTCTTCAACCTCTTTCTCCATTTGTCTGCATACGAACTCACATTTCAATTTGGGCTTAAAATACATTGCATTTCATTTCTTCTTGAATGCATACTTAGTCCACACATCTAGTAACTAAAAAAACCACATCATGAATAAAGCGTAGTCCACTTATGTTACACAACCAAATCACTTGCACAAAATTAAACATTTAAACTTACCTGAGACAAGGTCTGACTAGGATTTCATCACCTAGCGGATACCTTACCCATCCCGGCAATCCCACTTGGACTTCACTACCAAGGGGAAAGCCCACTCTGTTCTTTGGCAGAGGATAAACTCTAGGGGAAGTATATACTAGCTAAGCAGCCCAGCTTATCACTAGGTTCGTGAAGTGAGGGGAGCTTTCTCCTTAGCACCAGGCCACGTACAGAACCTAACACAGACTCTTGAGCACCGAAACTAACCTGAAACCAACTTTAGACTACCTCTTCTAGGACCCATTTCAAAAGCCAACTTTCTAAACACATTCTAAGGCATAAGCCAACACGATCCTAAAAATTTATTCCTAGGAATTTAACGTTTAGGGTCTGCTTGTCTTCATCTTCTTTTATGTTCTTATCTGGTTGTTTGAGCTAGTGAGGACATTTTATCTTGCCTTGAATGGTTTTGACACGCAGTCAAACCAAGACTCTTGTCGACCACGTGAGGCAACAACCGCTTCCGCCTTCGCCGTCCATAACTAGTCCCCTAATGGAGTTTCATTCAGAGATCGAATGAACTCCTACCCAACCGACCCCGACTCAGCCTCCCATTGTCCTTGAAGGGGACCAAGACTTTGAAAGATTCTTGGACCTCAATGTCAAAGCCCTTCAACATTATCTCACGTGAAGCCGAACGTGAGACTCCTTAGGCAACCCAATTTATGGGATGCCAACCTCTTTAGTTGAGACAACAACCATATCAATAGCGTCTGTGGTTCAACCCATAGACAACCAAGCCATCATCTCAACTAATAACTAGCCCATGACTAATCTTCTAAGTGTGGCTTCTCCTTCCATCTCTGGGCGCACTTTCACTGGGGTTTTGGCCCCCCATCAACCGTAGACTATTCAACCAACCTCTACCCCTTTCCAAAATCTAGTTGTCTCCATCCTGCCTACTCTCACCCCCATCAACACTAGGGTGGCTACTCATCCATTGGCTAATGTTAACACTATCCAACCACTTATGGCAACATCAAGCCTAGTCATGCCTTCTACCTTCACAATGCAACCACCCTTGGCCTCCACTTATGTCCCAACGACTAGTTATCAATACGTTGCACCCATACAAATGCAACTGACTATGTTGTACGCCCCTTCTAGCACCTTTCAAGTGCCTTACAACTTAGGGGGTGCTCCGCCTACAAATTTGTCAATAGACATAATCAAAATGTTGATGGACAAAATGTCTAGTCTTGAGACCTTAGTTTCGGGTTCTAGAAATGCCCTTTCATATGAGCAAATTTGCAATGAATCCATTCATCCCTCAATCCCAATCTGGCCGTATCCCAGTCAGTGGGAACTTCCTAAATTTTCTCATTTCCAGAGTAAGGAAGACCCACAACAGCACCTATAAGCATTCAGACATGCTTATTATCTCATAGCCCATGACGATGCGTTACTTTTACGCACATTCCCCATGTCACTCTCTAGTGCTGCTCTTGATTGGTACAGGTCTCTCACCAGTCACTCTCTTTTCACATTCACCCAACTAGCCCAACTCTTCCTCGACCACTTTTTGATCAATATCACCAAAAAGGTCTCAATCATAGATCTGTATTCTATCTGACAGTTTGATGACGAATCCATAGCCAATTTTGTTGCTCGCTAGAGAGGCCTAATCAACCAAATCTCCTTTTCTTTGCCCCAACTCGAGCTCATTGAACTCTTCTCTCAAGCATGTGCCAGACATATTTCCTCTACCTTGCAGGTCCAGACCTTCTGCACCTTTGATGAAGCTTTCATAATGGCCCAAAAGCTTGAACTATGTGCCATCGAGGAAAACAAAGTCAAGTTGCGGAGTAAGAACCCCAACACCAAGTTCAATGACTCTTCCTCTAAAACTTCTTCATCTAATCCCAAATCTAAGGCATCAACAAATGTTGTAGTCATTAGACCTTCGTCTTCAACAACAACCAATCAGTCCAAACCATCCACATCCCAAAATATCAGACGACAATTCCAACAAAGATATGTGCAGCATCAGTATACTCCACTAGGAGAGTCATACACATATGTGCTGGACAAACTTGTCAAACAGGGGGTTCTCAATCTCCCCCAAATCTGACTACCTCCATAATTTGATCCCTCATGTGCCATCCCTACGTGGTATAGGGAAAATGACTTCTGCAATTATCACCATGTTAAAGGCCATGACACGGGCAACTGTAAGACTCTCAAGAACATCATTCAAGACATGCTAGATAAGGGTGACCTTGTCTTGGACAACCCAAACGTGCCACCCAATCAAAGCATAGACATCTTCAAACAACCCTTTCCTAATCATCTGCCTAGCCAAAATAATGTGCAGACCATGACTGATGACTCTCAAGAGCATAACATACGCACAGTCAATATGGTCTCGCCTCTCATCCCTAATCAACCTCTCTCATAGTCTCAAGAGGTTAGTCAACCCATCAGTCCATCGCACATAGATGAACCTTCTTCTCCTGTTAGTTTTCCATCAACTTCCCTTATTTTGGAGGATGCCTCGACCATACCGGCACCACCAGTCCCACCATCCTTCTTCTTGCTACCTATGTTGGACCCTCCCCTTCCTACTCCTCAACCACAAGTGGAGGGCACAATCATCCCTACCCTTTATCCTCTTGAGGAGCCACATTCTCTAGTTCCTTCTCCAGCAAGGGAAGAACCTGTCTCTCCACCTTTTTCGACCAAAGACAAACCTGTTATGACTTCATCATGCCTTGGGTTTGAGATTGCTACATCTACCTCATTTTTATCCCTGCAACTATCCACATCTTCTAGAGGACCAAAGCCTCATCTGACATCTTCCCAACCATTTTCCTGATTAGTAGAGAAACTAGGATTTCTCCATTCAAGGAAAGTGGAGCATCAAGCATTATGGGAGTGACTCAAAGCTCTTCAGCTTGCCCGTTCCGTCTCATCTCACACCGTCAACCCTCCCGTGACAAAATCTCTAAAAACTTTTGATAAAGACCAGACTTCTACCTCTAAACCTTCAAAATCTCAACCATCCACATTAGAACCAAAACCCTCATCCACCACATCAAAACCAATCTAAACACTCAGCGTTCACCCCGTCCCTAACCTCACTCACCCGCAAGTGAAGGTAGACTTGGGCCAGGCCTTGACCAATAGTAGTCCTCAAACCAAACCAAAGAAGACTGCTAAACCACAGTAGCAAACTCCTCCTCCACCGTCAACATTGCCCTCCATTTTGGGCCCTCATCCTTCAACCATAATAGGAGTGCTCCCTAATCCAACCCCTAACCAAAACAAGTTGCCTCCACTGCTTCTTTTGCCTACCACAAGCCTACCCTCTCTAAAAAATTTGGCACCTCTCACGAAGAAAGTGTCGTCTCCGCACGTGGCCGCACCACCAACCCAAAAGGTGGTACAGAAGCCTCCTTCAACACCGCCCAAGTAAAAGTCATCAGTATCTCATGCATCAACAAGCACGGACCCTTTAGTGGGTTCATATGCTTTGATTTTTGCAGACCTTTAGCATAACCCTAATGCTTATCAAGCCATTTCAACCCCTTGGGTCAAAGCCTTCCTGGTTCGACGATACTAAGATTTGCCTATATCATCACACACTGGGACACGACACCGAGAATTGTTGTGCCCTCAAAGTGGTCATTCACCAATACATGGAGAAAGACACTCTTCTTCTTGAGGATACTGCCGATAGACCTCTGACACCCTCCCATACCTCTCAGGCCTCTTCAACCACATTGACATCTCATCAACAAACTATGGCCCCTTCATCTCTTTCACCCCCTCTCTTTGAAATTAATGCCATCCATATAACCACTAGGTCACAAAAGGATAAGGCAAAAGAAAAAGCTACTATTCCTTGGACCTATCCCTTTGTCAAGCCACCTCAACCACTAAAACCCAAAATTTCTATCATGGGTGCATCCCAACCCTCTTCTTCAGGGGCAATCCATGGCTCTATGTTAAAACAGCTTCACTAGACGCCCGTAAAGATGACCTTGTATGACCTCATCCAAATTTTACCCCAACATCGTCAAGCTCTGATCAAGAGCCTTACAGGTAGTGGAGGTCCAACCGAAGGACCCCCAACCACTAGCTACCCTGGTCCACTCATTATCTCCCATTGCCTCTATCACTTTCAGTGATTCTAAAATTCTTACTTCTAACTCAAAAGATTAGGACGCTGCTCTCTTCATCACTACTTATGTTGATCAAACCCACATTAAGCGATTTATGATTGATGGAGGTGCCAGCATTAACATCATCTCTACCCATGCCTTTGATCAATTGGCCCTCCCTAAGAATTGCATATCAAAAATTGATGCAATCCTTTGATCCTTTAATGACACCACTGCCACAACCATTGGCACCATCATCCTCCATATTCTTGTTGGCCTACGCACAGTCCTAAAGCTCTTCTACATCACCGAAGGAGAGTTTCAATATAACATGTTGCTAGGCTGACCCTAGATCCACGCCATGGCTTGTGTTCCCTCTGCACTGCACTGTTGTGTAAAATTTGCACACGACGGGCAAGTCCACGCCATTCCCACCGACCCATCACCTTTCAAAACTTGTAACATGACCTATCGACCAAATGACATTCTCATTCCTCTCAAGACATCAACCCAGACACCACCTCCATCCATAGAAGCTTCGACCAATTTACAAACGAAAATCACCCTCACACCACCTCTTCAAGCGACAACCAAAGACCCCATGGAAGATATCTTTCAATGACTTTCACTTGGAGAATATCACTTGCTTACCTTAGACATGTTCCAAACTCTGCAAGAGTATGGATAGCTTCACCATAGCCTAAGTTATGACCATCAGATTGGAATGGTCATTCCTTATGGTCCTCCCCACCTCCAAACCAACCTCATCTATGGGGGGCTAGATCGAGCTCCCACTGATGGGAATCCTTCCTCTTCACCTCAACCATTCACATCCAACTTCTCATTTCTTGGCGACCCCACCTTTGCACACACCTACCTTTATAGGTGTACATGGAAGGGTTTTGGCTTCAGGGGCTACGAGCAAGGCTCCCATCAGCCCATCGAACCACTCAATGATGATAATGCCAAGAAATGATATGGTCTAGGTTTCTAGGAACCTACTTAAGCCTCTACAGACCCTTGCCCTGAACCCACCATCGACCAATCTCCTCCAAGCTCACCTATTCTTCCCCCTTTACCTATAGAGTCAGTGGTTTCCATCCCTCCTAGTTTTTTTTGCATAAACACCATCCGTCTGGAACCCCTAACATATCAGCTAAATGAGGTGTCCAGGTCTTTCCCTCTCATTTATCCCAACATGATAGATGATGAGTCGACAACCATCAACACTATCCACTACGTAGACGATGATGCCATTCTCACCTACATGGGCACTGATGACTCTTTCATCTAGCACTCCCTTCCTTTTGAAATCCAAGTTATGTTTAATGAATCAACCATTGACACCAACCTTCCATCTTCTGATGTTCCTCACATCTTAAAGATTGGCCAATCTCTAGATGCCTAGGAGTAGATCGACTACACCCAGTTCCTCTCAGACCATAGCAAGGCCTTTTCTTGGACCTACAATGACATCCCTGGCATCGACCCCAACATCACCATTCATAACATCATCACCAAACTAGAGGCTAAGCCTGTCAGGTAAAAGCTTCGAAAGATACATCCTCGAGTTGCGCTCCTTGTCAAAGAGGAGCTTCAGTGCCTTCCCTCTGTCTCTTTCATCTAACCCATCAATTATCTGTAGTGGGTCTCTAACATCATCCCTGTCACTAGGGCAACTAGGGGGATTCAGATATGCACAGACTATCATGACCTCAACCTAGCTTGTCCCAAAGATGACTTCTCTCTTCCCAACATTGACCAACTTGTTGATCTCACGGCCGGTCATGAGATGCTATCACTCATGGACGAGTTTTTGGGATATAATCAAATCCTGATTGCACGGAAGATTAGCACAAGACTACCTTCATCACTCCATGGGAGACTTTCTACTATCGGGTCATGCCTTTTGGCTTGAAGAACGCAGGTGCCACATATCAGCATGCCATGACTTACATTTTCCATGATCTCCTCCACAAAATCATGGAGGACTATGTAGATGACCTGCTAGGCAAGTCCAAGCTTCGCCGTGACCATTTAACCATCCTCAAGATCATCTTTTCTCACCTTATTCAATACAATGTCAGCCTTAACCCTAAGAAATGTGTCTTTGGGGTCCTCTCAGGCAAGCTCCTAGGCTTCATCGTCTCTCTCCATGGCATTGAGATAGATCCCACCAAAATCCATGCTATCCTCAAGATTCCACCTCTGACCAATCTCAAGCAGCTTCATAGTCTACAAGGGAAGCTCCAGTCCATCTATCGTTTCATCTCATAGCTTTTTGACTGTTGCCAACCCTTTCATCATCTCCTTAAGAAGGACGTCTCCTTTAAATGGGATAAGGACTGTCAAGAGGCTTTTGAAGCCCTCAAACACTATCTGGTCTCTCCACCAGTCCTCATTCCACCTAAAGACCACCAACCCTTCTACCTTTACATCTCAGCAACCAACCATTTGTTAGGTGCCATGATCACACACCGAGACGAGCAACACCATGAGCAAGCGGTTTACTATATCAGCTGAACACTTGTCAACTATGAAACTCGATAAACTCATACCGAGAAACTCTATTTGGCATTATTCTTTGCCACTACTAAGCTCTGCCATTATCTTCTTAATCACAAGACCTTTGTCATCACTCACACTGACCCTATTAAATACATGCATTCCAAGCCATACCAAAATAATGTATGGCTCATTGGCTCATGCTTCTTACTGAGTTTGACTTGGAATTCATCCAGCATAAATCCATCAAGGGGTAAATAATCACTGACCAACTGGCAGATGCCCCTCTACCCGACAATCAACCTTCTCAGTGTGAGTTCCTTAACGAATCTATCACTGTGCTTTCTATCGATGACACCATCTATCAAATGAACATGTTCTTCGACAGCTCCAAACGTTAACTCGGTGGGGGTGTGGGAGTCATTCTCATCCCACACGAAGGTGAGCCCATGCCCCTATCTTTCAAGCTTGACTTTGATTATACCAATAATATGGTTGAATATGAAGCCTTAATTTTGGGACTTCAAACTGACCTTTCTCTAAGCATCAAGTCCATCAACATCTTTAGCGACTCGTAACTTGTCGTCAATCAGATCAACGGTTCATACATCTATAAAAATGAAATTTTGCAAAGGTACAAAAATCGTGATGACACCCTCCTAGCCTCTTTTGGTCGTTACCTCTTATAGAATATTCCTCGATCCACGAATAAGTTTGCTGACACCATGGCTTCTCTCACCTCGCATATCCCATCTTCGTCATCTTCATCAAGAATGTTTGTCATGGTGCATCGTGTGCCGTTGCCTTCATACATTTCTCCTAACATTAATCATGTCAACACCATTGACTCTAGTCCACAAGATGATTGGTATAAGTAACTTGTGGACTACTTATCTCATTCTATCATCCCTCCTAATCTCTCTAGCAATACGCGGTGAGCTTTCATCAAATGCACAGCTCGCTATACCATGCTAGGGGGTCTTCTCTATAAGTGAGGCTTCGACGACCTCCTTCTTCACTGTCTAACCTCCACTGAAGCGTCTCATGCCATTAAAAAGTCCACGACAAGATTTGTGGCAGACACTTCAGTGGTAGCTTGGTTGCCAAGCACATCCTTCGCCTGGGCTATTATTGGCCCACTCTTCATCAAGACTATAGTGACTATGTTCGGTGTTGCATCAAGTGTCAGTAACATGCTAACTTGCTTCATCTCCCTAGCCATGCCTTACAAGTCACTCAAGATTTTTGGCCTTTTTCATAATGGGGCTTAGATCTCATCGGTGAGATTAACCCTCATTCGTCTCTTCATCATCAGTCCATTATCACTGCCACTGAGTATTTCACTAAATGGGTGGAAGTTATTCCTCTCATCTCCACAAAAGCTGACAAAATTGTCAACTTCATCAACACCCACATCATCTGTCATTTCGGTGTCCCTCATAGAATCATCACCGATAATGGTAAGTCATTCAAAAATAAAACCATCTAGAAACTCTGTGACTCATTTGGCATCAAGCTCAGCTTCTCTTCACCTTACTACCCACAAGCAAATGGGTAGGTCGAGGCTTCCAACAAAATCTTAACTAAAATTCTCATGAAGGTGGTCAATGACGCTGGAAGGGATTGGCACATTCACATTCCCTTCACTTTGTGGGCCTACAACACTAGCATCTGAACCTCTATGGGTGCTACCCCTTTCTCTTTAGTGTACAGAACAGAGGCTATCCTACCTCTCAAAGTACAGATCTCGTCTCTCCACATCTCTCTACATGACATTCTCTCTAATGATGACTTTTGTCAAGATCGCTTAGCTCAACTTGAGTTACTTGACAAACGTTGTCTTGCTGCCCTCAACCATCTCCATGTCTATCAAAATCGCATCAAGCGAGCCTATGACAAAAATCTGTGAGAATGAGATTTCAACATCGGAGACCTCATCCTCAAATAAAATTAACATGTGACTAATATGGAGTGAAGTAAATGAGGCAAGTTTGCTCCTAATTGGCTCGAAACTTTCACCATCATGCATAAGTATGGGTCAGAGACTTATCGTCTGTCCTCTCTCGATAGACAGCCAGAACCTGAGCCTCTTATTGCCTTGCATCTATGACCATTCTACTGTTAGTCGAGTACTCATTCACTTGACATTTAACTTGAGCTCGTCCCTTGAGCAATCCCCTGTCCTCTTAAATCCTCATTCCTTTCAACCCTATTCCCCTAAACAAATCCTATATAACCCTTTTATAAAGTATGGATGCCTTGTCCTAATAAAAGGGAGCCCTTGAACTTCTATAGTCTTGTCCATGACTCAAAATTCTGTCAAAAATAAATCGAGATGTCAAAATATCCAAGGTCACAAAATCAAAAAGATAGACTACTCCCTTGAAGGATAGCTGTACTATCATTGTTGTAGTTAATGTACTGCTCCCTCGAAGGACAACTATTCAAAAGCCCTTAAATATACATAAAGCAAAAATATAGACCACTCCCTTGAAGGATGGCTATGACTAAATCTTGCTACAAACATCACTTTCTTATAAGCTTCCCGCATTGATCAGCTTCACAAATGACCACAAAGCAAAATGACATCTCTATGTAGACTTCCCGCATTTATCAGTCTACTAAAAAAAAAAGGGGGGGGGGCATGGACTTGGCTTATAGTCGTCTCAGGGTCTCTTATAAAAAGGGGCAAGGTTATCTCTACTAAAAAGGGTTACCCTATCCTCCCATATCACATCAACTACTCAAGGGACTTCAAGCTCATTTTAATGTCAAAGTGAATTGATTACCTCTCTAACACAACCCATGGTCAACGATGCAATGCATGAACGAGGCTCTTGGTTCCAACAACCCCTATCTATGCTGTCATTCTGGTCTTTGTCAATGAAAGGGTGAATATGCCTTTCACTCCCTCTACACTTTGGTCACATTCAACCACATCATTTGTCAAACCAAATCAACCCACCCCTTTTCAAACCACTCACATAGCCTATTCACACAAGTTTCTATGGACACCAATAAACATGGAAACTATCAACTACATGATTTATGTCCAGCATAAACCACTACTTGCTGACACATAAATAGACTCATTTCATTTTTAGCAAACATCCATCCCCTAATATGGACAATTACTAGGGATGAAAAACCCTGACCAATGTTATAGAATACACCATTTGGACAAGGCTATGACATCTTCTCCCCCTCATCATTTCAAGCATGTCCCCTCAGACATATGGGATGTGTTAAATCATTCTCATGACCAAACCAACTCTCAACCACTTTGTCTCCTCATCTGAACTACATTGGTCTGAGGCCCTTCCAACTAGGGCTATGTAGGCAACACTCAGATACCCTCGTTTGTTCATCTACCTGATGGACAAACCCTATCCTCTTCTAACCGTGACTTGACCTCGACCAAAAACAATCAACTACTTCAACTCTTCCTCCCTTTTTTGGGAGAACTACATTGGCCTGAGGCCCTTAGGACAAGGGCTATGTAGGCAGCACTTAGTTGACATGGGGTCTTCTGGGGTTAGCTCGGCCATTATCTTCATCGCATTCTTCTGTCCCATTCTCTCGTCACCTGCCAATCACATCACACCTAATCACATTTTTTCATAATCGTTAGGACAATCGATCCATCCATCATCATAATCATAAAACACCATCATCATCATAAAATCAAAGCATCCACATCATATAATCATTACACATAACATAATCATCATCATCATTAAACCATCGCCTAAAAGTCATGATATAATCATTTTCATCATTTACATCATCATCATAAAATCATCTAATCTAAAAGTCATAGCATCATCATTAAAATCAAACCATCCACATCATCAATATCAACATCATCACATTAGTCATCATAACATCATAATCATTAACCATAAAAATATCATCATTAATCATCATCATAATCAACATACATCATTAAAAACATAAAAATGCGAAACACATTAAACATTTTACAACATTTTCATGACGCATCCATGATCAAATATCTCATCATATATATATATATATATATCAAAATTTTGTACAATGACACAATCTATGTATGTCTCTCTCTCTCTCTCTCTCTCAAAATCTATCATACATCTCGCATCAATGGCTCGCAGGCCGGTATATACATCAAAATGTCAAAAATCTAAGCCTCAAGGCTGTGGCTGTGGCAGTGGAGGTGGTGGTCATGAAGATGCTGTATCATCTCTACTCTCTGACCTGCAACATCTGTGCATGCCCAAAGTGGTCACAGGCGATGTAGACCTCTGACGACTCTACTCATCCCTCATCTCTGAGTATCATTGTATCTGAAGGAACTCCCTAATAGCTCCCTCATAATAAGTGATCTCATCCAACGTAGTCATGTACCTAGATATAGGTATAGTCTACGGTGGACCCATCTGACCTCTTGTCGTGCCTTGCACTAAGCCCTATGGCTGTGAAAACACTGGTTGCACTGATGCAGACTATGCTAGCCCCTGAGATGGTTGCTGAGGTGGCTATTGAATCAGGCCTTACCCCCCAAAAACTTGTCCTACCAATCCTTGGGCCTGGGCCACGACCAACTGACCCTGTAGCATGGTGACCTATCCTATCAATGCTGCCACTTGGCCTGACATCCCTGCCATTTGCCCTGTCAAAATTATGACCTGCCCCTGCAAAATGGTCACCTAGGCCTGGGCTACATCCCTCTCCTGTCGAGCCATGTCTCTCTCTTGGCAGGCTGTATCCCGCTCTCTAATCATAGCCTACAAATTAGGCTATGGATCCACCTGTACCCCTATATACTGACCTACCCACCATGTTGAGTAGACCTCTATACACCCTGGGTCAGTTATCCCAGGTCCTGCTAGTAGCTTCTCAAAATTGGGCCCCTCTGTCTCCTCTGGTAGTGGGAGCGGTGCCTCAATGTCATCCCATCTGTACAGTGGAAAAGTGGGAGGCACATCTTGTAACAGCCCAAACTAGCACCACACTCTCTCTATAAGTACCCTCTCGAGCTTATCAGCTCACCTACCCCTAACCCACCTGATATTTTAAACCCTGACCAACTGCTCTGCTTAGTCCTTGAAAGCTGAATACCCCAAGTATGGTCTCCAGATGATGTCTGCTAGAATAAGGGCCTCTAGTACCCCTCGGTAGTAGTCGATGCCTCTGACTACTCCGTCCACCTGAGTCTATGCCATCACCTTGCACCATCATCTGAACCCCACCCTAAAGCTAGCCTAGATCGACACTGGGAGGCTGAGAGGTCGGGTGATAACTATGTGCTCATACGCCCAGTAATGTAAGAGGTGGCCCACACATAAGTTGTACCGTCATTACTGACTAATGCCCCACAACTCTCTATACAACTGTGCCAAAAAGATAGGTGCCCAAGCAAACATTGTCTACTGCTCTAGCATCCCAGTCAAAACTTTGGTCATAGCGACTGGAAACCTACCTCCCTCTGCATCTGGCAGCGCATAAACTATGATGCCAATCATCATCAGGATCACTAATCAATGTGCATCCTCATTTGTAGCATACAGGGGCTCATACACAAAATTGGCTAAGTGGTAGCTCACCTAAGCCGCATGCTCCCTAAATAGCATCACCATCTGGATATCATGCGCCTCTCTCGAGCACGCATATAGATCTGCTTTGTGTATCGATAGCCATAAAATCCGGTACACATCCTCAACCGTCACTGATAGCTCTCCTGTGGGCAGGTGGAAGGTGTTGGTGGAATGATCCCACCACTTGATCAATGCCACCATGAGGCTCACATCCATGGCCACTCGACAGTAGCGCCATAGCCTGCCTAGTCCCACTGCCATCATGTGGGCCTAATCCTCGATGGTAATGCCTCTGCGCATCCGTGTCAGCAATGTCGGGAGGCAATCCCACAACATCAATGTCTACCTCACCTACATCCACCCAAAACCAAACTCATGTTAACAAGTGACTACTCTTCTTATTTGACCAATCTACCTGATCATCTATGCCTATCCTGACATTCGAGAAGCCCTTAGCATAGCTTTGACCCTTTGACTTGACCAATTTTGCAATCTTTCTAACCAGGCAGCCACCGACATTGGTTAGCATACTGATGATAGCACTTTCCTAACTAACATCAATCACTTTATGACTGACGTCAGTAAGAAAGTGACCGACGTCGATCACTGGTTAGCCAATTCTGACAAACCCACTGACGTCGGTGACTGGTTCGGCCCTAGGGTTGAACAGGGTGAGCCCTAAAAAATTAGGGCTTCCCCATTTTTTTGCCCTTTTCCACCCTAAAATCCCTCTAAATGACTCCTAACCTACCCTAATCCCCCCACCCACCCTCCTAGTTACCCTTCCCCCTCATGTTCTAACTAAAAACATAAAAAATTCAAAACACAACAAAATTCAAATCAACTCAAAACCACTCAAATAAGCCTCCTACCTCATCTCGTCATCACCGATGTGGTGACACGATGGGTACCACTGGTGGTAGACCTTTTATGGGTCCTCTACTACCTTCTACAATATCCTCTATGTCACTTTCTCTCTACACTCCTGCTGGCCCACAACAGCGTCTGCAACCTCCACTTTGGCTCCAACTCACTCCCTTTCTCACCCAATCTCACCCTGACACCTCACATGGCTAATCCACTCACTCCAAGTCACTTTCACTCAATCACTCCAGAGCACCTTTTTTCTCTCAGCCAAACAATCACAACTGACTTTTGGTGGGCCGTCAATCTAGTTTTGTTGGATTTGGCAGGCCATCGACGTCGGCACAAGCGTGCCCTAGGCTACCGATGTCAACTGATTTTTGCCAACATCGGTCCCTTTGGGCCACCGACATTAGTTCTATCACCAATGTCGGTGGCCTTCAACCCTCCAAATTCTTCACATTACCCCAAAATCATGCCCTAATCAGCCAGTCCTCACAAGTAGAAGTCATCTTAGCCTCCTGGGGCACACTTGAGGTCACTTTTACCTCTGCCTGACTCGACCACCAAACCTTGGAGATCACACCTATCTCCTCTGACCATGACCATTTTTGACATAACTCTACCTTTGTTGTTTTGATTGCCTTTACTACCTCATGAATAGTTAGCAAATTATCACAGACCCTCACAAGTATTAGATCATGAGCAAGTTGATCCCTATTGCTTGTGACTTTTTTTGTGTTTTCTAGGAGCACTTCCTGAGCCCGGGATACCTGGAAGATGACGACCCATTGGAGCTATAGCTTGGATTGAATAACCCAAACAGCTATGACTAAATGCTGTGGACCAGCTATTTTGATTTTGGCACTCCTCGACCTTTGACCATGACAATTTGACCTACCTATCATGTGGTGTGGTATACATACAATCCCACCCTTTGCAGTGTTCACACTCAATCTTCACCCTCTCTATCCATCTCTCTGTCAAATCGACACTCGATCTCAGGTTCCCTTCCCTTGACTCTCAATTTGAGGGGGGAACACCTCATCCCATACCTAGGGCAGTTTACTCCTATTTTTGTCTTATAGTTTGTCAAGAACAACCAACAAGACAAAAAGGGGCAAATGTAGACACCGAAATCGTGTCTACCCATTGGTCATCCTCCCCCCTTGGTCCTCTTGGTCCACCTTCTAACACAAGTCCTAACCCACTCAATTATTAGATTAAAATAAATATCATATATTTTAAATTAATATCCCCTTTGCCACTTCACCCATGCCACCTCACTCTACCTCAGATTCCTCTCCTTGGATGCCCTCACCCCATGCCAAGCTTTAATTACCTAAACCCCATATTAACCCTTCCTCTCGCACTCATTTAAGCCCCTCTTGACCATTTTCTAATGATAATTAGACCCTGGTAGTTGTAAGAATGGGTAGAAGGCCAAAATTAGCCTCTGTTCCCATTCTTCAACCACTGACGTCGATCAGTATTCGATCGACGTCGATGGTTTTGTCAGCGTCAATTTCATTTAAAACCAATTTTCTACTTTTGTTCTTTCCCCCCATGAATGTGAATTCTTTTGCATCTAGCATCTGACCTCTCTCTCCCTCTCTCCCAGACGCACACCAAGCATCACAGGCTACAGGTACTCTGTAGAAATAACTCTAGACTGTGGGTTAAATACATTGCAGGTACATCAACAACATCAACAACAAGTCTTCTACACTCCTTCAACAAGCAAAGAGCTAAGTATTTCTACTATTTTCCATTTTAGTATTTATTTTTAACCCATCTGTTAATTAGCCCACTACACAGACCCAACCTGCTCTTCTCTGAGAGGCTGAAAAGCCTTCTCTCATCCTTATCCCCCTGTCACCCTGTCCTCTATCTGGTCCCCTATTCAGACCATACTTTCTACCTTACAGCCTTGTACAGACCTCTAAAAAGGCTCTCAGACCTCCAAACAAACTCTCAGACCATCCAAATAAACTCTCAGACCATTTTGCACACCAAAAACCCGTCCAGACCCTATCTAAGGCCATTGCCCCAACTGACATCGACCATTGCCCCTACCGATGTCGGTAGACTAACTGACGTCGGTGACCTTTACCTACTAATGTCGACAGACTAACCAATGTCAGCGACTGTGGAAGACAGATTACTACATACAGGTACGCATTTGCTTCTTTTTCTTTTGTTTAGTTTTTATCATTTCTATTTCTGGCAATATTCTGCTTTTTAACAATCGATGGACTGTCATCCCTCTAAGAAGTCTTTGCACTTCTAGGACCAAGCTTTTGATTGGCAGTCCACTTTCTAGCTATCTAACAACCTCTGTGTTTGAGTCTCTTTCTTCTATAGGTGTCATCCTCCACAACCAAAGAGGAGTTCCTTCAGTCGTCTGAATTTGGTGCACAAGACTTCATCTGGGTACGTACAAACCCTTAACCATTTTATCTTAGTTTCTCATTTCCTTTTGAATGTGAAAAGTGAAAACTTGTTTGGAAACACTTTTACCTATGCCATGTATGTGAAACACCCACATCAAATATGGTTTTATGTTATGGAATGGATGCACCATTCAATCCAACCTACATACCCCCAAAAATATCCATTTTTTCTTTGTTTTTTAATTATTGTTTAATTTTTCTTGTTTTTACTCTTGAATATCTTTTATCTTGCATTTTTACCATAGGTTTAGGCATCCATTAAACTCTTCTAATCATGGAATATGAAAACCAATGATTAAAACATTTTTTTATTCCTTTTTGGCTATTGTTTGAAAGACTTGCTTGAGTTTGAAACTCCCAATCTAATATATATATATATATTGTTTCAAAATAATATTTTCGCATCATCTCCATACAAAACCCTCAAAATCCATATAATAGTTTTTAGATGAAGTGGCCCAAGGACTTCTAACCAATAATTTTTAGATGGAATTCTTACAAGACTAAAAATAAATTTTTAAATAACCATTTTTGGTGATGGAAAATTTTAATTGGGCCTAGGATGCTCCTACATCACATTGGTACTCACCCAGTTTTGTGTAGAAAAAGATAATATTTTCTTATAGAATTCAAAGATGTATTGGATTTTTATTTAATAGTTACAATTCATAGATACATTTGAGTTTTATTCAAGAGTTTTGAGCGCACAAACTCTTGTTTCTATACCATGTTTTCTTACTTTGATATGTATGCATGCACACGCCCACACACACACACACATCAAAGTGGATAAAAATGTAGACACCTAAAAATGGCCCTAGGCATTCATTAGTCATTAAATTATATAATTAGAAGGTATCTATGTATTTTTGGTTATTGGTCTAAATTAAATTTATTGGCATATTTTTTTTATTTTTCATTGTGTCCCCCTTATTTTCTCTCCTCCCTTTCTCTTTCCTCCTAATTTCATGGTCCTATGGTGGTCTTCCTAAAAACATAATTAGTATGGTTATAGGGCCCACAAAATGGACTAAATATGGTTCTAGGTCCCTGAAAACATACTAAATATGTTTTCGGGTTTTTATGTGGTCTTAGTCAATTATGGTGCACCTATGGTTGTGGTCCAGTCCTTTTTTTCATTTTTTGATCATTTGATTTCAATTTTATGCACTTAGGATCCTAATTTGAGTTCAAGACATATATAAATACATAGGCATCATAGTTTATTTAAGCATTTGAAGATCATCTAAAAAATCATCTACCATTTATCATTCACATGAAACTATTAATCATCTACATGCATTTTATATAAGCCAATAATTTAGAGACCATTCATTTTAGCACTAAAGTTCATATTATTGACACATTGCATTTGCATTAGTTTTTTTTACTGATGAATTAAAAATTTATTACAGTGTTGTTTTTTAAATTGTACAATAGTAAGGAGAATGAAAAATATCAAGGAATTTCATCTATTATTTGGTGTAACATAAACCCCACTACACATCATTTTGATTATCATTTTTAGATTATAGTTGCCCAATTAGGGCAAGGAGAAGAAATGCATTTTTATAATGAGGAAAGTGAAGTTTTATAAAAATAGGCAAGGCTTTGGAACCTTCGATTTGAAAAATAAATTCCTAAAAAATGTTTTCACCTACTTGAAACTTCTTAGAACTGTATTCATTATAATTATGGTGACCATAAACATCCTTAAGATGGTTTGGACAAGGTCCTTCATTTAACACAATTTTTAAGGGTTATCATTTTCTTATCACAAAAAATTTATTTCCATTATCAAACTTCGATGACTATCTCCAAATCTACTAATATTCAATGTACAATTTTAAAACCTACTTTCATCTTTATTGAGCTCTAGTTCTATAAAATTAATTATGTATGATTTGTTGTTTTACATCAATTTTAAGCTTAGTTAAATGTTTATGAATATTTGTGTCATGATTTGATTCACACCCCTTTATTTATAATAGATTAATTTACTCTTTAATTATTTTAATATGTGTATTTCATCTTCTAATATCCCTTCTTAATAAATAATTTTACAATTAAAATATATATTTTTTGATTGAAAATGTTGTCTCCAAATATTACACACTAGAAGAGGGTGTTTAGGCCTCTTCCAAATTTGGGTAACGTTGGAACATTTCTAGGCATGAGGGTATACCTATAGGGGGAAATGGACCTCTAGATTGAAAGGGCTAGCTCCCTGAATTTGTCTCTACAAAACAATCTCTATCTAAACTAGCTTGATCAAAAAGAAAAGGGATAGAAATTGCATTAGGGAAACCTATTTTAAGAATGGTGATGCACCAAAATTTTCTTCCACATGAATGTCATATCCTAGTTCACAATACAACAAAATGTAAATACTCATTTTAAATTTCTAGAGATTCTAACATGAATATTTCAATATAGAGGTGAGATGCATGAAAGGACAGAAGGAGATTGAACCAAAAGGCAAATTGCACATTCAAGAATAGTTAAAACTCTTACAACAGTTCCATATGCTTAAACACACTCTAGATGACCTATTAGATCAAGAACTCTTGCTCAAGTGTGAAGGATAAAGGATAGAAGGATGGAAAATCATCACATGTTATCGTTGTAATCACTTCTACACTTAGGCAATTATTTAAAACTTTGAAAGAAAGGACTGTACTAATGATCAAAGGCAAAATATGACATTAATCTATTAGGGCTTTACCATACATTCTATTGTTTTCTTTTCACTAGCCAAGGGTCATATATATAGTAGAGAGGAAGTGAGAGGGGGAGACCTTTGACACCAAAGAGAGGAATAAATTGGTTGAAAATCTCCATCTTCAGCTCCAACCATCTTTTCAAGGGATGTTGATTCCAACCATTTGATTGATCCATGTCATATCAAGTAGTTACACATTTGGCCTGCTCTCTCAAAGATTCTCCTCTAACATTTGTACTTGGAAAAATCAAGATATTCTTGGGCCAAGTCACGGTATCAAAGCAGTTATCCACTTATTGCAGATTTGTCACTTTCATTCTATTTGGCTTTGTCCTTCTTATTTTATTGGTCCTCAAAGAATGATTCATGCCTTGATTATCAATGGTGACATGGGCTCTCTCATTATTTTTATGGATGAAGGATGTGAGCCTTTAGATCTACTTGTGAGTCCTTTTGTTTGAACACCAATGGTTAGCTTACTATCTTTAAGTTTGACATTTGTGTAACTACCATTTTACTTAGACATTTCCTTTAAGAAATCCTTATTGAATAATTTCTCATGGGTGCTTTCTTTGAAATATTTCCCATGGGCACTTTTCCCTAAAGAAACAACCTTTCATAATTTTTGTTTCAGATAAAAAGTCCAAAACAATTTTCCCATAGGCTCCTACTCTTTCCTCTTCAAAACCATCTTCTCTCTACAGACTCTCTTCTAATGTCCCTTTGGAATTTTTGTGTAGGGCACTTTACAGTTTAAAATGTCCTCCTGAAACTTGGAATTTCCCTTCAAAAGAATGGAATTACCCACTTTCTTGAAAAATAGACCCTTTAGGTTTTTGAAAGTGTCCCTTCAAACTTTTTTCAAAGGACACTTTGAAGAAAAAGACCCTTTGGGATTTTTGTGAGGAACCCTTCAGAAGGATTGTTCCAGACAAAAAGTCTGAAACAATTCCTTCAAATTTTTTTTGAGGATCAGTTCTTTTGAACTTTTTGTCTGAAATAAAAAGTTTGAAAGAATTCCTTTAGAAATGTTTCAAAGGAGGATTCTTTCCAAAAAATTATTTTAGACAAAAGCTCATAAATAATTATTTCAAAAAAAATCTTTAAGTGCCTTTTTTTTGGGCTTCTCATTTGAAAAACATTTTTTCAAACAAAATATCTAAAACAATTCTTTCCTACCTTGGATCTTTTCTTTTGGAAGATTTCCTTCAGATCCTTTGTGAGTTCCCCTTCATTCCTAAACCTACCCTTTAGTAATCTGAAAATGTCCCTTCATAAATCTTGAACCAGACACTTTCATGACAAAGATGCCCTTTCAAAAGAATTGAAGTGGGCACTTTTTTGAAAAGAGACCCTTTGGAAAATTGAATAGTTCCTTTGCAAGAGAGGAAAGACCCTTCGGAAGGATTATTTTAGACAAAATGTCTAAAATAATTCTTTCAAAATCAAATAAGAATTTATACCAATTCTTAATCCACTAGAACTTTTTCATCCTCCTTAATTTCTGAATTTTTTTATCTTTGGTGCTAAGTTCTTATAAAATAAAAGAATAATTTGGTACCCTTGTCATCAAACTTAACCCAATTAAGCTTAGAGCTAATCTAGGTGCCTCTAGAATTGTATATCTCATGTTTTCTAAACTTATACTTAACATAAGAGAGGGATTCTATCAAGGAGGGGTTATTTGGGTCACATTGCAAGTCAGATTCCACCCTAATAAATTGTTCTTGGCCAATTCTGAAAGATCTCCTCTTCCTCCTAGCTTTTATTTATCCATAAGATCTTGTAATTTTTTTAGACAGGTCCATGGATTTATTCTAGCAATAAATTTCAAATTCTAAATCATAATTAAATTCTTTTACATTCCATATTGAATAAATGCCATCCAAACAATCCCTCTCTTCAAAATGAGACACATTGATTTTATGCAGTCCTTTCATGGTGGCCTTATCTTATTTTTAATCATTATTGAGTGTAAATTTGATCTCAATAGGATGATGGTCTAATATAGTGAACATAATTACCTTAAACACATTACCATCTCCTTTCAAATAGGTATCAAAGGCATCCTTGCATAGGTAAAATCTATCAAGTCTAGAATATAGCCTTCTAGAGTTAGCCTAGTTGTTACACCAAGTAAACTAGATACCTTTACTTTTCACTTTGATTTTATGCAGAGGGTTAGCCAATTTATGCAATATTTTGAGTTTAGACTATAAAAATAGTTCATTTCCTTTCCACTGCTGAGGGTTTCCACCCATTTTATCCTCTCATTCCTATATCATATTAAAATATCCACCAAAGGCTGAAATATTTCCCCTAAAATTAGATGCAAGCCAATTCTTGACTAATGTTATTTCCCTATAATCATTAGGTTCATATATATTACATATCCAAAAAACTTTTCTCTACTTGCTAAAATTTACCTAGACCACCTGATTGTAGGGATAGAAACCATGTTCCAAAATATATTCTCCCCAAGATGGGTTCATTAGAATAGAAACACCATGTTTACCTCTATTGTGGTTAGTTGAATAGTGAATAGAGTTAAGCCAAAAAAAACCTAAAATGGAGGAAATAATGGAACCAATTACTTTAACGTCTTGGAGAAGGAGAAAATCTATCTTAGTTCTAGAGTACCTAAACTATTTGACTATAGTTTTTCTATTTGGGGGTTTATGTCCCCTTACATTCCAAATGACAGTCTACATGACCAAAATCTAGGTTACTTGGTCAAATTATGGGGCTTACTTCTGCCCTTATTTTGATACAATATTGAGAAGCACTCATGAACTTTATTCTCCTTATTCCTCTTCTTGTTATTGCTATCAACTCCTCCTGTACCCCCATTTTTAGATAATCTTCCATCTTTAGCAGGGGTGGTTCAAGGGATGAACTCTCTATAGAAATAGTTTTAAGTCTTTTTCTAGACCCTTTAGAGGTCTAATTTTCACTAGTGTTTGGACTACCAAGAATGTCATTCAAACTATCAACATTAGTAGACATAGTCAAAGCACCCCTAATAGTGTATCGTCCATTAGAGCCTCAATATTTTAAAATAAAGTTTTAGGATGGAACTCAATCTTGTTGTCAGGTACCAAATCAAATTTTTTTCCTTGAACAACCCGAGGACCATTAGAAACCTCAAAGAATCTCTCTTTGGATGAAGGAACAATGTCAGCCATATCCTCATCAAGCTTATACCTAGAGTTTACCACCATAGAAGGAAACATGATTTGTTCCATCGACTAGGTCTAATTACCCTTTTCCTTATCAAAATATAAAGTAGTAACATTAGGGGCGATTTATAATGGGGAGATTCCCCAACACCATTCTCATGAGAAGGTACTTTACAATTAGACAACCTTGACCTGCCTTTTATTTTAAGGTCCTTACCAGGGGTGTTCTACCTTCCTCAAATTTAGAATTGAAGATGGTGTTAACAATGTTTTCTAGGTCCTCCATTTGAGGTGGGATGGGATTAAACAAAACATCTTTACTATTGAGTTTGGGTCCTTTTTGAACTTCTTTATCCATGTTTTTATTGGAGGACATCAAAGGGAAAATTTTCCTCATATGACCATCTTTTTTACAAAAAAAAAACACACATTGAGGCCTCCCAATCCTTTAATAGGGCATATACAAGATCCCCCATTAATTTCAAAAACTAGGGATTTTGGAAAAGTTTCCAAAGGGTCTAAAGAAATTAGAACATGTGTGTTCATGTGGACCAGAGACCTTCTGGTATATTCAACCCTAAGAACCTCTCCTAAGGGTCTAAATGCCTAGGGGATAAAATTCCACAATTGGAGAGGGACATTTTCAATGTCCACCCATCTAGGGTGTGTTTTGAAAATAAAATATTGACATTCTGAATCAAGGTTCAAAGGAACCATTTTAAATAGAGACTGACAAACATTCCAAATGAATTTGTTAATGACTCTTCTTTGCATGTTGGATTTTTAAAAAGAATAGAAAAACTCCTTTTTGGAACATTCTATATAAAATAACATAGACACCCATTTTCTTACCCCATACCAAATTTATCCAATTATCAAATAAATTTATTAATGGAAGAGAATTTATATTCAAAAAAATAAAGAAAACCCCAATATTTTTTAGTCGTGCTTCTTCCCTAATCAAATCTTGTTCCATGGATAAATTGGAAAGTAGGAAAAAGGTTTTACTAGAGCTATGACATTTACCATCTTGTCCTTTAGTACATCCTCCTACTCCATCCACAAATGTGTTGCATGGGCCAACAATGAATTTTTCACCTTGCGAATGTTTAGCAAATTCTTCCTGTAATAACACTTCACTGAAGAGCTTCATATTGTCACTATTTTTTTCACCATCCCTCACAACAATAAATTTAGGGCTGCTTGATTCAATGCACTCTTTAACTAAAACTATTTGGCAACGGTTTCCATTAATATTAACATCAATCACTTCAATCACCTTCCTCTATAAGCCACCACAATTAATTTAAATTACTCCCAATCTCCAGTACATATCCACAAATCAATGGGTAGGGAGAGAGGCACATAAAACAAGGACCTAATTAACACTAACAAGCTACATATAGGAAGACAAGAAAAAAATGAAATTATCCAAAAAAGCATAAATAAAATAGAAACAATAACCATAGACCCTAGACAACCACCACACATTCAACCATTCATGCACCAAGGAAGCAAAGGGGACCAAGATAGAGGGAAGCAAGCATGATGCACCATCAATGGAGGGTCACTTTTAATCTCCCCATTGTATAACTCCACCTTGCTCTTTCCTCCCCAAGTTTGTTACGATTTGTAAGTAATAATTAGAAAAGGTTATCCTTATTTAAACACCATACAAATTAGTTTAGTTTATTCCTTTTGTCTTTATTGTAATTCATTGGAAGTTGATTGATAATACCAAAAAAAGACTTATTCTCAATATATTTAACAAAAACATAACATAAAAAATTGTTTGCAATAATTTCTTTCATATTATATTAAATAAAAAAATACATTTAATATGTCAAAGCTTCCACTCTTTATATAGTATTATAATATTACAAATGCATTCATGTTTAAAAATATGGATAAGTTCTAGTTGGTACTAGTATAAGTTGACATGAATGTTGAGATTCAATAGCCAAAATTCACTAAAGTATTATGAAATATTTGATAACTTCACACTACATGATGTTTTTTTTTGTAAGATTAATCTTTATGCTTATTCATATATGTATTTTAGCTACAAAATATTAAAAATAGCCATCGCAACAAATAAAGTATAATTTTTTATCCTCTGTCTGAGATCATTGTAGAGTAACAACATCATATAAGTGAAATTAAAATAATCTACCACCATATTGATGAAATGACAACTTAACTACCATATCTTGAGAGTCGAGACCATTCCACTCTTATATGTTAATAATAATTATTTATGGTTTTGCTAGTCAGGATTATTGTTACCTAACTTGTCGATGTTCAAGAATGTGCTCTGACAAATTAAAACACCAATATAAGATTAGCAGGAAATTAACATCTTGCTCTTAATCATGGGTAATTTTTTGTATCAATATATATACAATTATACATCTCATGGTGAGGGTTAAATGCATTATTAATTTTAACGGAGACTATAGATTTCATTTTTTTATAGAATCTTTAGTTATGCAAGGAACACTACTTAATATTCTTCATCTAAACACATAATACTTGAAAAAACCTACACATTTACAATCCTAATCCCCTTCTCCATGTTCCTAATTCACTTATTTTGACATGGCTAATCAATGTTCAACCTTGTTCAATATAAATATTATATTGGAATGGAATCCTTAACTACCTAAATATGTGTTATGCTAGAAAACAAATTGTGTACAAGAGGGAAATCAATTTTATAAATTCAATTGTAAAATATGAGAATATTGAAGTTAATTTTATTAGGTTTTTATGTGTATGGTTATAATATTTATTGGCTTCTTTGTAGCTACATATCCCACTACATATATGACAATTTTTAGGTCCATTTAACATTAATAACTTTAATTTTATCTTATTATTAGGGTATCTTAGCCTTAAATTATGGATTAAATCTTACATAATGTAATTATTATTATAGAAGGTGGAGAGCATGGTGTTGGAGTAAGAACAAAAAATTATTCTAAAAGTGTACGTCAAGGTATGAAATATAAACATTTATATCAATCTATTGATGTGCTCCTATCTTTCAATGTTGTAGATTCTATTTAGACATGGTATGAAAATATTAGTTTGATAGCTTATTTTAATGGACCTTATATCTCATATGGGCAATCTATTATAACTTGGGTTAAGTATTCATATGAACCTTTTCTAATTAATATTTTTAATGTCAAAAGTATAACAAATGTGTTTTTCCTTTATTTATTTATTTATTTATTTAATCATAGTATTTACAAGCATTGCATACAATTCTAGTTTTTGGTTCATACATAATGCATTGATGGTTTGATCTTTCTAGACACATGACATTTTCAAATCAAAATAGACCACTCACAAAGCTCTCATGGGGTGGAATTGCTCAACATGTTAGTTTTATTATGGGCCATTTTTTATTAAATTTTCAAAACCTTGGGTCATCATGAATCTACCTAGACCATAATCTGGCCTCTATTGAGATTGATCTCACCAAAGATCTAAAGATGACAATTGGAATTCTAGTCAGTAGACATCACTTTTCCATTAAAAGTTTACATCAATTTTTGAAATACATTTTTCCATTTCCAGTCTTTAGATCTCAAGTTACATGACTTTCCTCTATTAGCTCGTCTGGATAACACTCCAATTTCAAAACCTAAAATAACATTTAGGAAGTAAAATAGTTACACCGCCATCAATGGAAAAAATATTATGGTAGTAAATAAAAACCCAAATCATTGGGAAATATTCCCTATCCCTAAACTACTACAAAAATTATAAAATTCATTTTAAAATGTACCATCTCGAACTTAGTCAATCCACTAGATCCAAAATTTAGTCTCTCTGAATACTCAAAATGTTTTTCAAACATAGAAAAAAGAAAGAGTGTAATTTATATGTGGCCATTCCTTTCATTTACTTGGAGATCATTTATCACAACTCATAGGGGAATAATGGCTTAGGAAAACAATGACTAGTCCATTTCTCTCAATAATGTTTTGGAGCCTAGTCAAGATTATATGATCTTGGTAATTAGTTTGTAGCTATAACTGAGTCTATATATGATCAATGATATACTTTCATGGAGGATTATAATCTATAAATTTCCTCTCATGGAATGTGTGTGCCTTGATAAAAATTTAGAGAAAAATTGCATTTAGATCTTCATTCCAATGGCTCAGTGCCTTTGATGTGACTTTTCTAAAATCCTGAAAAAAAATCTCAAGCTTCATGCTTGAAGTTGTATTAAAATTGTTTTTTCCTAGTGCATTTCCTTTTACCATAACTTCTAATGAGGATGGGCATGCTAACATTAATATTTTACACTATTCAACTATGTCTACTATTTTTATTTCTTGGGGTCAAAACTCTATGCAACATGCCTTGGGTGATAAATATTGATATTGGATGTTGGGATTTAGGGTTATAAAATATTTATATTCCTAATGATGACATTGAACATGTAGAGTTACAGTTGTGTCTTATTGATAATCTTCCCCTTATCAACTAGATTATTTACAATTATTATAATATGTTGTCCCTTGAGAATAAAGATGGAAAGCTTCATGTGTGTTGGTGTGTGTGATAACTTGAAACATGGTTTTACTTAAAACCCATTACAATGAATTTGTATTGGCATGTTTCCTTTTACCATGATTTCTCATGAAGATGTGTGCAACAACACTACCATTTTACTTTCTTCATCTCTTTCTACTATTGTTATTTATTGGGGTGAAAACCTTATGAAAAATGCCTTGGTGATAAATATTGATAGTGGATTTTTTTGATTTAGGGTTAATAAATGATTATATGCCTAATGAAGACATCAAACATGTAGAGTTATGATGATGGCTTCCTGATAAATTTTCACTTGCAAACTAGCTTGTTCACAATTATTTTGATATGGTATTCCCTTGAGGATAAAGAAAATGCTCCTCCTCATTAAGTTTTTTTGTTTTTTATTTATGTTACCTAGACTTGGTAAGTATTATATTGAGGTTTATTGTATTATTGGGGTATTTCCCTTGGTCTTGGCACTCTTTGGCTTGAAAGTTTTATTAAGAGTTGTCCTTTTAATGGTGCATTGTGGGTTTTCCAATGTTGTCTTTGATTATTTTATATGTGTTTATTCTAAATGAATAGGTAAGGGACCCTCAATCCCTTCATTATAAAAAAAATAGGGCACCCTGTCCATGCATTGGTGTTTAGAATAAATTAAAGCATTGTTTTATTTAAAAACCATTAGTTTTTTTTGTTGATTTTATGTGGAAGCCACATGGTTCATGTGGTATAACTTCATCAATGGGTTTGACCATATCATCAAATGGCTTGATTCTATTATGATTTCCTATAAAAACCTTCAATTTTTAATTTTCTTAATGTTTTCCCTATCAATGTCTACCCCAAGGAAGTTCTCCTTGACCACTTTCCCATTTATTTTCAAAGTGGTTTAGTAATATTATTTATGAAATATTCCTCAAACACATTTTTGCATGAATGGTGGAATGAGATTATATTATGATGGTGAAGCCAAATTGAATATAAACAATGGAAATAAATAGAAACATGAAGATAATAAAACCAAGGGTGAGATAAGATTCATTTTGGGTTTGCCATAATATATGCATGGGCTAGGATGACCTAAAATTATCCTCTTTATCTCAATAGACTAGGACTCAAGTAAGGTCAGTCAATTAGAGTCTACATATACTTGGGTGTATGGGTACAAACTAATGATATCTATAGATCTAACAAAGGGTAACCTATAACTCAAATCTTAAGAGGAAAGAGTTCTAAATCCTAAGCCTATGACATAAGGATATAGCTCTCATTAGACCTAAACAAAGGTAAATGATTGTAAATATGATTTTAAAGATGAAAGTAAATTAAATGGCTATAAAGGGGTGCAAATAAATTAAATGTTGGGTAAGAGATTATAAATAAGGCAAGGTACAATGGTCAACCAAATGGGGGTCTATGCAACCTAAGTTGATAAATATAAAACCTAAGCAACCCTATATCTATAACAACTTATTCTATATAAGGATAAGCCTAAGTAAGGATACACAGATACATCCAAAAAGTAATTAACCAAGCAATATCTAATCTAGTAAGTAAAGGAAAGACCATAAGGATAGAAATAGTAACCTTTGGGTAGAACCATCAATGATTCAATCTCTCCCTTTGGATTAAGTGGATATATGTAAGATATGTTGGAATGATAATAGATTTTATTTCAAATCCACTCACCATTTGTAAGAAATCATCTATGGCCCAAAAAGAGTATTTTCCTTAATCAAATGATCTAATTAGATTTATAATGTATTTGCACAATTTTAATTATTCATTTTTCTTTCAAAAATGTAATACATTAAATACCCAAGTGGAGTATCCAATTGGAAAGTTAATTTTGATGAAGAACAACTTTTGAACATCTTTGTATGTCATGAATTCCATAATTGGATTCACAAGTATTTGTATTTTCCTAAAAAGGTTTGATGCCTTCATTGAGTGGGATTGTACGAGTCCTCACTCAAGAGGTGAATGATCCATCAAAATATAGCTTCCAGTGTTTCTCCTTAAGAGGTGTTTCAATGATGGTCATAATGGATTCATATGGGAATTAGAATGTTAGTGGCTCTTTATCTGCATGGGGTGCTTCAACAAGTTGATTTACAAGAACTTGCCCCTTTATGACTTTCTAGTTAACGTATTCTATCTCAAACTCATTGATAAACATGATCCATTTGGCCATGTGGCCTTGCATAGTTGTTTTAGATAGTAGATAATTGAGTGGATCTAGTTTATAAATGACCATGGTCTTGTTATTTAACATATAATGTCACATTTTTTGAGTTGTGAAGACCATAGCTAAATAATATTTTTCAATGGGTGTATAATTATGCTCATACATGGCCAATGTATGGCTTAGATAGTACACAACATACTCCTTTATATTATTATAATGTTGAGCTAAAAGTGCCCCCAAGGCTTTGTTAGTAGCGGACAGATACAATAAAAATGGCTTTCCTAGCATAGGAGGTAACATAATAGGTGAATTTTTTAGATAGTCCTTCAATTTTTGGAAATATTTTTTACATTCATCATCCCAATGAAATATAAATTCCTTATTCAACAAATGTGTAAAAAATTGTCACTTGTCATCCACCTAAGATATGAAGTATCTGATAGACTAGATATTTCCCTATAAACTATGGAGCTACTTCGAATTGATTAGTGGTGGCATTTGAGTTATGGATTGTAATTTGGTTATATCGACTTCAATACCTCAATGAGACACAATGAAGCCAAATAATTTTCCTAAAGTAACTCTAATAACACACTTCTTAGGATTGAGTCAAACCCTATCTTCATACAATCTCTCTAATACCTATCATAGTGTTGTCAAATGGTTAGACCTAGTCTTTGATTTTCCCAATATGTCATTGACGTAGTCTTCAATAATATCATGCATCATTCATGAAATATGATGGTCATGGCTATTGGTTACATGTCCCTATCATTTTTTAGGCCAAATAGCATAACCTGATAACAAAAAATTTCCCATGGTATGGTGAATGTTTTTTTATGTTGGTCTTCTAGTGCAATCTAGATCTGGTTACACCCTGAAATCCATCCATCAATGAAAGAAAATCATAACCCACTATGGAATTGAAAATTATGTCAATGCCAAGTAGAGGAAATTCATCCTTTAGGTAGGACTTTTTTATGTCTCTAAAATTAGTGCATATTTAGATTCCTTTTGGCTTCTTACTAACTAGTACAACAATTGAGATCCATTAAGAGTAGTCGATCGAGTGAATATAACATAATTCCAAGAGTTTTTCCAACTCTTTCTTCACTAATGTAGTAATACAAGGATACATCTTCCATAATTTTTGTTTTACAAGTTTGGCATCAGGATGTATCACAAGGTGGTGCATAACCAAGGTGGGGTCCAAACCTAACATGTCAAAATAGGCCCATGAAAATATATCAACAAATTCCCTCAATAGGGTGGTAAAGATGTTTCATTCCTCCTTAGTGAAATACAAACCTAATTTGATTCATTTTGAGTCGTTTGGAGTCCCAATGTAAACTTTTATAGTGTCTTCCACAAGAAGAGTTGAACCATCTTCCAGAATGGTTGGCAAAGTTTTAAATTGGTTTACAATGGTAGGGTCCTCTGTTAAGACTGACTCTTGAAGTTCTTCAAGGCATGAGGAATCAAAATATCCTAATGGTATGGATGGCCATGTGACAAACATTATTGGGAAATCTTGCATGATTTGATCAAAATCTTGTTATTCTTCAGAATTGAACTTAGACCCATAGGCAAGTTTATCATTGGTGGTATCCTGAGCGATGTTTGAAGAAGGTTGAACACCCTCATCTAATGGTGCCTAAAATATATTTTCACTAGTAGATTGACCTTCCTCTTTACTATTTCCCTAGTCCAAAATTACCTCAAAAATGTTTTCACTTTGGGACCTCAATGTTTTATTTAATTTTTTATGGCTAAGGGTGTTCACCCATTCTCCAAAATAGGCTACAGGATCCAACTTGATTAAGAACCCTTGTTTGTGGTCTCCCAATGAAACATTTTCCTTCAGGCTTACAAAATCATAGAAGGAATCATCTTTATGAAACTCATCGATAGGTTGATTCTTGTTGGTCCCAATCTATAAGTTGAGGATAATAAATAGGAAGTGGATTGTGGTGAATAACTAGTTTAAGGGTACAAATGGAATTGGTATCAAACAAATTGGTATTGGATAGGTCATCTAAAGGGATATGGTAAGACTCTACTTAATTTTTGGCATCTTCATCACTATTCATTAGCATTGGAACATGAATAAGGTACGTGGGGTCACCCCTAGGTGATTTAAATCTGAAACCATAGGTTCCTTTGTACTAAGTGTTAGAAATTGGCTTAAGAAGACCCCATTGATTTATCCCAAGGCCTCCTCCTTAATAGGCATGCTTATTCATGATTTTATTTTAAATGGGATACTTGACATTTAGGTAACAGATGGCTAGGTTGTAATTATACAACTAAGATTCATCATTTGTAAGTGGGTCCTATTCTTAGCTATTGGTCGATATGAAAATTATAAGGGATGGACTATTCAGTTTACCTTTGCCCTTTCTTTTCCATTTCATGTAAGGTGGTTTGGCTTTTGGTCTTCTAAAGGACTTATGGTTTTTTGGAATCTTAGTAATATGTAATGTATCCTAGGTCAAATATTCTCTTGGGATATTAACTGAGATAGTATAGTGATTATATATTTTAGGAGGTGGCATGTGGGAAAGTGAATCAAGGGTATCAAGGTGAATACAATTAGACTCTGGTGAATCAACAAGTATTTCCTTCCCCTTTTCCTTCTTAAGAATTGGATTCAAGCTAAAACAATATTTATAGCTTTGGTACTTAGCCTCCAAATGCTTACAATGTTTGTATGGTTGTAAATCTCAATGGATAGTAACCTCCATACCTGAATGGAAGAACTTGATACATTGGTTCAATGTTGAAGGGTTTGTATAGATTTCATGTATCCAAGGTCTTCCCAAAAACATATTATATGACAAATCAAGGTCCAACACACGACATAGTGTAGCATGGGTCAAGGTCTCAATGATAACTGGCAAGCTAATGGTGCCCTGTGATTCCCACTCTTCATTGTCATAGGCCTTGATTGTGATCATTTATGGTTGGAGATCAGTCATGGTGTACTTGAGAATATTGATGAGCTTTAGAGACATAATATTTAAAATTTGTCCATTGTTTATGAGGACATGTTTCAATTTGTGCTACATTATGATAACTCTGATGTAAAATGATTTGTTATGCAGAGGGCCAAGGGATGACATATCACTTTGGTCAAAAGTTAATTGTTGGCCTAGCACTAAATTACCAACCAAATCTTGAAATTTGTCTTGAGATATATCATTGAGAACTTAGGATTAGCTAAGTAACTCTATCAATATGTTCTTTTGGATGGTGGACATATGCAACAAATCCAAAACTATAATCATTCCATAATATCAAATGTTTTTTCTTGCACAATTGTAAATGGCTTGCTCTTAGATAGAATAGTGGGTTGGATAGGTGAAGTGGAAGATGGTTATGGTCCTAGGATGATAATATTCAATCATTGATTTATGATTGCATAATCAGGATTAGATACAGGACCATTTTTGCTAGTAAATGATGGTGGTGGGAGACCAGATAGGATAAGTCTCTTTTTTTAGTGCACTTGTGTGTGGTCATAGATGAATAATGATTTATCCGTATGTAATCCAAATTAGTAATAATTGTTTTTTGGTATGCCTATATGTGGTCCCAAGTCAAGGAAGGATCACTAACATGGGTTGGTTGGTTAGAATTGATTCGCAATAGTCGTGTTTAATTACTATTTGGTATTGGATTGATAGAGATGGTGAAAATGCAACCTCCCATAATATGACCTACAACCTTATTATAGTCATGTATAACTTCATGGTAAGTCTTTTGGTTGTTGGCATCATTTTGGCCTTGGTTCCATCCATTTAGTTGATGTTGGTTCTGCTACTAATTTTGTTGGTTTTATCTTGTTGTTGATATTGTTGTTGTTGTTGTTGTACTAGCTCTTGTTGCTATTGTTATTGGATGTTATGTTGTGGAAAGGGGTTTTGATAAATTCTTAGATTTTTATTAGACACAAAATATCCATTATCCAATGTTATATCTTCATTTCCCAACATATTCTCAATCAAATGTTTAATTTGCAAACAACATCACAAATTATGTCCATTAACCTGATGGTACTCGTAAAATTTATTTTGTCAATACCAATCTATATAAGGAATGTACTTAAGATAATTATTTGGAATAGGCTAAATAATCATATTAGTAGTTTTTATCTTGTGATTAGGAATATTTATCCTTAAAGGAGGAGTTTTCAAGGGAAAAGATTACTATGTTTGTTGTATTAGTCTAGGTTACTATACTTGTTGTGTTTGCTGAAGAGGTTGTTGGTTAGGAGTAAACTGCATATGTGGCATAGGCTGAGTAGATGATGTTTTCAATATTTGGACATATCATGACTTAGTTAGTCCATTTCCAAAAACATTCTTATTTCAATTGAACAACTTGAACTTTTCATAATTGCTGGCCTAGGCTGGTTGCAATGTTTGCGCTTGGACTTGGTTTTGATTTTGGTTTTAGACATTTCCTTAGTTTCCTTAGTTTTTAGTTTGGTTCTAATTTGATGAGGTAAGCTTGATGATCCCTTTATTTATAAGGGATATTTTTATCAACAAACATTTGTCAACAATTTCTTTATAAGTGTGTGCACATTATAGCTCTAGATGGTAATATATCTCTCTGTGCAAATTCTTGGTAAACACAACAATTAATTACTTATCTAGTAAACTATGGGTGAATTTACTATAAGTGATGTCCATCACTACAAATAACATGAAAATATTTCACTGGCCTCCTATTTGGCTTGTGTCAAATCTACCAAATAAATCTCATGCTCAAGATTATAGGATAAGTGTTACAAAAACTTGTCTAAAAGATCATCAAAATTAGAAACTGAATTCTTACAAAATTTTAGAAACCACTACAAATCTTGTCCTATTAAACTCAGAAACAACAAAAGGAGGTCTATGTCATTTTAGGCCACTGGTTGACAAGCAAAAAATAATTCAGTTAAGTGGGCCAGTGGGTCTCCTTTCCCATTGTATTTGTTGAACTTTGGTGGTTCATACCCTAGAGGAAATGGTATTTGCAGATAATCCATGTTGAAGGGGTAGGAACACACATCATCCAACTTGAACTTATTAGGTTGTTTCCCAACTTGGATGAAAGTAATCACATCTTTCATTTGTTTCAATTCTTGGGCTAGGAAACTGGAGGGAACGTTGGTCAACGGTGGAGGTTGGGAGGTTAAAAGTGAATTAATTTGACTAGTGTATAGTAGAGGCATGGTTTTCATTTGTTTGGTTAGGGAATTGACCAATAATATGCATTCACATATTAAGATGTGATTGTTGGGATTGCACACATTATTGTGTGATATTTTGGTTAGGTTTTGGTATATGGGCCTAGTTTTGGCAAAATTATTGTTGAGATTAAAGGCTATGGCTAGGGGTGATGTATTATGCCTATTGAGGTTTATTAGGTATTTACTATTGACTAATCAAACATTGATGATTAAAGGGAAATTATGAATCAAGTCCCTATCATTAAACTTGTGGCATGTTAGGAATAAAAGGCAATTGTTACCTAATTGGTACTTATGGAACATTAGAACCTCTCTATTGTGTGAATCCTTACTGGGAAGTAGATGAATGTTAAAGGTTCAGAATTTGTCACTAATATATACTCTTACACTATTTATTAGACATTTTTTATGATGATAATGGTATGTTGGTCTGTGACTAAAGAGGTATGTTCATTACTACCTAGAAAGGTGAAACATTTGTTGCCTCCTATTGAAGTGGCATAATGTTTTTCCTCTATTGTGTTGGTGTGTTGGATTGTGCATGTGGTTTTGGAATATTAGTTTTCACCTATTATGGTGGGGTAATATTTTATACATTTTGTAGAGGCACGTTATTGGTTGTTATTTGACTACTTAATATTTATAGTTATGTGCTAGAAGAAGCAATTGGTTGAGGGTTAGAGGTAGTTATTTTTAGTTGGGAGGTATAATTTCCTACCCCCTACATTTATGAACCACTAACAGTGTTAACTAAAGGCATGATTTATTATGGACTATTTGTTTGTGCATTTATACCACTTTTATTTGGATTGAATGACACTTGCATATTATCCACTATGTTTTGCTCACTATTCTACGTAGAAATAGAAGATACTTTTTTGATAGTTGGGGCATTAAACATTTTTTACACTAAAGTGCTTCACTAAAATGGGTCTATACCCTAATTTTCATGGCTTGTCAACTTGATAAAGACTCTTATTAAATGAGATAGCTCAATAAGAGGAGCATTTGACATGGTCATGTTGTTGAAATTATGTGCTAAATTTAAATAAGTTTGGTATGTTGTCTACATCTATATGAAGTGGTTCTTCATGAGGCCCTTTCTTATCACAAGCATACGAGGGTCATTATATGACATCAACACTATAGTTTGAGTATTACTAGAAGAGGATTATTCATTCATTTTTCTGACTATAAGGCATGTTATAAGTCACTCTTACTAAGATTGGCAAATTTTCTTATAGAAAGTCTGCTAGAAACTTAGTCGCTACCTCTACAACTCTAATTAATACTTCATCCTTATTCATTATCAAGTGATGATCAAACAAATAAGGGTCATAGGATAGTGGAATTGTAACATAATAGGTTTCTATTGGACTTGTTTTATAATCAAAGGTATACTAGCTAGGTATTGTGTTGTTTATTTTTGTATCTTACTTTGAGTATGGAGGCATGTTGACCAAATAATGGGCCAAAGGATCTTGTATTTTTTCCCCTATTTGAGTGTTGTAAGGTGGATAAAGGTTTGTCTCAAAAATGACATCATCTCCATAGGGGTCTTGAATAAAGTCTTCTTGTGTGACCACATTACTATACCCTATATTGTACATGATGCCACTACAAGTATAATGAGACATGTTTGAATCAAAGGTGAATGCTTCATGACAAAAGGGGTTAGAGTTCTACAAACTCTAAAAATAATGTCTAAAAATACAACTAGTTCAAACTTGATCCATTTTGGTCAAAGGGTGGAGATGTATCTCCAAAAAGGTCAATGCAAAAACTTGGTATTAAATAGTCTAACATCCAATGTCTAACACTAAATGTCTCACACCAAAAAGGTCAAGTGGATGAACTAAAATCAAAATGCCAAACTCTAGGTTCAAAGTGTTCCAAATAGGTATAATTTAAGAAAATAAAGGTTGCTAGGTATTTTGGATAAATGTGGTGTCAAAATATAGGCTCAAAAAAATCTATAAAATGATTTGAATAGTGTAATGGCATTATCGTGCTCTAAAGATATGATCAATGGTTTGTTTCAAAATTCTAAGGCACAAAACTTGAAATGGACTGGGTACTGTAATGTTACCCTTTTTAATCAATTTCCACACGCACAAAGATTTGTTAAAAGACTAAGGTAAAAGTATCCCCTAGTTATCTAGACCTAGATCAAGTTTTTCTTATGATTGGATAGGTTAGTTACTCAACCCTCTAGAAATCATAGTATATCTACCCTAATTTATATACCCCAACATGGAGTGGGATTGAAACAATGTCTGGAGATGAAAACCTAAGTCAAAGCTTCCATAAATAACTTGTGAGGAGGCTATAAAATCATGCTCACAATCCAAGTTACATAAAAATAAATGACCAAGTGAAAAGACTTTAGAGGTTATGTTTAGATCATCTAAACTATATGGGTTTTGGAGAGATACCTAACAACATTATTTTCATGCCTTGGACAAAGGCACAAAATATAAGTAAAAAACACTTTTGGTCACACAATTTCCCTAAAGGGGATGGGGGGAGAGCATATATGCATCCTTCATTTGCAAAAAAATAAAATAGTGTAAAAGATCTAGCATGAAACAAAGCATTCCAATGAATTTGCAATTTTAAGTGAATGTTTATTTTATACACTAAATTGAGATATTTTTGAAATTCTTTGCCCCTTGGCCTTAGATGCAAACTTGTAAAACTTTCACAAAACAAACTAAGTATAAACCATCTACCTTCATTTTAAGAACCAAATGAAAGTTTTCAAGAGTTAAACATGTTCAAATTTAGCACTTTTCCACACGTGACTTGAAATTCTTAGAGGGTTTCATTTTTATTTGAAGCACATAAATAAGATTTAAAATTCAAGCTCTCAGGTTTCTCTATTTTTGTTACACAAAGACCAATGTTGGAAAACATTGATTGATACTAGTTACAAGAGAACCAATGCTGGTTGGAATAGAACTAATACCAATTGACAAAAATTGATATCAATTATCTGTGAACCCTTAAGCAAAAGATAATTTTTCATAAAACACTTGTTAGCCCCAAGTTAGTATAAAATCTTAATAAAAACTTCTGGACCCTATAACAAGATGGCTAGATAGAGACTTAGAAATTTTTAAAATCATAAATGACAACTTGTAGCTTTCAAGGAAACTTAAAAACTTAATTTTTCTATCATATTCTACCTTGCACATGAACCGATGCTAATTAGACAGGATGAAGGCCAGTTAGGGAAAAATCAATATCAATCTCTGTGTAAATCTGAGTAACACTAAAAATAGAATATGGAAAATTAAAGTAAAAACTCAAATACTTAAGATGATCAAGCATTCATTTAAAAAACAAAGAGTTACACTTTGGTCTCCTTGATATGTGAGATGCTTTATGTCCCATCGATCATGCCATTTATGATCATAAGAATCTAAGAAGGGAGGTTAGTAGAGTTTTAGTTTAAGTAAACAAAACTCAATAAAAATGCACTAACACTAGCACTTACAAGCCTAGATCTTAGGGGTGAGATTAATGAATAAAACCAAATGAAAAGCACAACTAACATCCAAAAGACACATAATCTCTTACCTTCTTTGAGAGATTCAAATGATTTTTATAGTGACTTGTTCGGTTTATGCTCAAAGAGTCTTTGATAATGGAGTTTGTATATCTCCCTCTCTCCTTATCACCATTATGTTTGTGTTGGCTTGGTATGGCTTGATTCAATATTTTAGTATTATAACATTATTGATATGAATCTCATGCAATAAAATCTACATTGTAACTCTACAATTTCTAAGCTTAGAGTATAATATGCAAGGGCTTATATTTATAGCAAATGGAACTAACCCCAACCCAAGGTGAGTCAAGGTGGAATTAAGGCTTGGAATGGGTTCAAATCTAACCTAAGTTAGTCAAATATGACCCTAGTAGAGTGAATAGTTTTCAATTAATCATGATTTGTAGAGAATAGGCATGGGTCTCTAAAATGAGATATTTTAAGATTCAAAAGGCTTGACAACTTGCAAGGTAATCATGAAAAGCTAGGATACTTCAAATTTTTGAATTAATTTATTTATTTATTCATTAATTAAACATAAATAATTTAATTAGGCATTTAATTTGGTTTAGCTTACTAATTAATTTTGATTAGCCTTTTAACTCTTTTAATATTTGATTTAAGTTCGTGTGCCCCACTTAATAGGTCCATAGGTCAAATTGATTGTTGTGATGTCACAAGATGATTAGGGATGAATCCATGAGAGGTTATTATTGCATACGATAGGATATCCATATTAGGGATGTCTCAACATAATTATGAGCTTTGATGAATTATGTGCAAGTAAATTTAAGACATTTAGTGATTCTTATGCTTAATTTCCAATGGTTGGTAAGAATCAGTCTAAAGTTTAGTTGAAATCTAGTTGTGGTCATTTTTAGGTGTTTATAATCATAGCTTTTTAGGATAATATTTATAATAATAAATAAAATATAATATAATGTACCTAAATAAGATACATGACTTTATGGAGTATGAGTTCTTCAGACTCTCTAGTATATATGGCAATCTCAAATGTCATCTCCAAGTATTGTTGTGGGGAGGGAGAGAATCATTCAAGTTGTTTTCTACACCAACCACATACCAACGATCCCCCACACTAATCCCATCAGGGAATAGCCTTCACTTCATATATGAGTAGATAGTGATGGTGCAAGAATTTAGAGAGACAAGTAAGTACATGTGTGTTGTATGGTTCTTAAACTAAATATGTGATATATCATAGAAAAAATGTTCTATTACAAGATATCGTACAGACATGTAAATCATACTCATAAGATGACAATGTCTCACTTAACATACTTTGACCAAATTTTTCAAGAATAATAAATAATAGTGATAAATAGCTCAGTCAAAATTATTACACACCATTTGATCAGATCACCTTCATCTATCATTGTGATGTTAGTAAGAAAGTGAATTCCATCTCAATCCTTATTCCATACCAGTAATGTGATATTGGTTAACATAATATAACCAAAAGATTCATAAAATTTACAATGTACTAGCAATCATATTAAATAACATGTTAAGCATATGATTAATAAGAAAGCATATATTTATTCCATCAAATATATGAATGAATCTCACATTATTATCTATCCCATAGTAAAAATAATTAATACAATTTATACCACCTAGATTAAATATGCTTTTAACTATAGATTCTACTACCTCAATTAGTTCCCAACATACTACATCCTAGGATAACCCATATTATCATAGTATAGTGTTTTAAACACAACTACTCATCTCCATAATCAATAATAATAAAGTAGTCATAAATCCATGGAAATATAGCTTCTATTCAAGAAACTAAACATAGAAAAAAAAACTTAGTTCATATGAACATAAAATATTTATAATATTCATTATACTCTCAGAGGTTGTAAGCACACATAAATAAAGTCCAACTAATTGTCATAGAATATGTTATTCATAGAAATAATCAACACACATAAATTTAATCCATTAAACATATGAATGAGTTCTAGGTATATTAATTAAAGTTTGTACCACTTAGGTATAACATACATTTATACTACAGTATTTTATGACATACCATAATATTATATTTCACAACTACATAATTATACATAACCAAATTTACAATTTCAAGAATCAAACAACCTATGCTCATAAATAATAATCAAGCAAGTACAGGATTATACCACTCAGGTATATGCTATGTTTAAATTGCATACTAGTATTTAGAAGAAACATAATTTATAACAACACATCACGATGCACTATATATGCTAGATATGTCTAAACACTTGCATATATTAATATACTCCCAATATGTACTGCACACAGGTTTTCATTACTATATATATATATATATATATATATATATATATATATATATATATAGTTCAATCATGTTATCCTCAAAGAGTCAGATAACTTATAACTAAGTTATACCATAATCTTTCTTTCAACAACTTAATTCTATTTCTATGATATTAACTTCATATGGTTATATTTTTGGTCCCACAAACACCTTATGACTCATTTAACCAACTATTTAGCTACAAGTATAATTAAATGACAAAATATACTTACATATGTAATATTTTCACATGGCTACTTAAATCCATGTGTGTGTGTGTGTGTGTGTGTGTGTGTGTGTGTGTGTGTGTGTGTGTGTGTGTGTGTGTGTGTGTGTGTGTGTGTGTGTGTGTGTGTGAGTGTGTGTGTGTGTGTGTGTGTGTGTTCAACATAATATGTGTCGTATACTATTCCAATGGTCATTTTAATTTCTTGATCAAGAAGTTTGTATGATTCAATAGTCATTACAATATATTAACAATCTTTATAAGATAAGGGATTCAATAAAGTAATACTCATTCATAGTTTTTATCCCTAACTAAATAGGTTTCCATCCTAATTATCTAAACATATAAAACTTCATACTCTAATTCTCAGGACAACTTATTCCTTTGTATTGTGGCTCACATATAAGTATGTAATAATGTAAAAATTGTTTTTTTTTATGATACACATAAGTTTCACTTATACAAATCACCAAAACCGTTATAGTAAATTGGATAGAATCTATCCTTAAAGGCATGCATCCACAAGATTATAATTTACAAATTTCTATAATATAGTTTTAAACCACCAAAGGAACCATAATTAGAAGTATACACTCCTATGTACAAGTGTAAGCTAATTAAGCACATTTATACATATATTCACATTAAGTATATATTGTTATAAATTCATAAATGTGTAGCTATTATTAATGTTATATCCACAATATGTGCTTTGTTTTGCATGCTATATATGATAAATGATCTATATCATAAAACTTATTGTAATAAAAATTTTAAACTTCATATTAATATAACTCAACATTTTTGAATGTTCAACTATTAAATGCTAACAAGTATTATAACTTAGGACCTCTTAGTCTATAAGGTCATTTATAGGGATTTTATCTTCTTTACCTTTTAATTTAAGCAGTCAATGAAGATCGATTTTTTCCATGAACATGTTAATAACATCAACTCTTGCTCTATTGTTAAGCTAAAGGGAGGGAGCTCAAACCTTCAATATAATTCCAACATGGCATTCCAGTTGTCCATACAATTGAGACTGGGATCCAAAATACAAAGGTGACCAAACTCCAAGGAAATTCAAGGGTAGTATTATGACAAAATGCAAAAGCTCATTATATTCCCTTTATTAAATCCCTAAGTCAATTATATTTAGGGATTTTCTTATACTACATAATTTAAGGGATTCTCATGAGTCGATTACAGTTAGGGATTATTTTAGTATTATTTTATTCTAATATGGTTATATAGTGCTAATTATAGCTTGTGGAAATAACGTAGTTGATTATGAAAAATCTATTATTTTATAAGGGATTCCAAAAGTCAATTCAGTAGCATAAAGTTTTCAACTAAATAACTACATACCAATACATGGTTGTTAAAGTTGATGCATTCATTTTTCACTTAACCAAGTCCAATAACAAAATCGTTGCATAATATATAAATAGAATCAATAATTTATATCAGTCACTATATTATATAAGTAAGTTGTTATATTTAAATAGACTACTATTTTCTTAATACAAGTCACCATGAACAAGATGCCAATTAGTTATCAATAGAGAATATGAAATTGTGAGGTTATTCTTAGTTATTAACTAACACTACAGATCATAGTTTTTTCCTTTTTATTAACTCATTGCATGTTATCTAATTTTATTAACTACATGTTATCAAGCGATGTATGTTATCTAAGACAAATAGCTACATATATCAAGCATTACATGTTTAAAATTGAGTCGCTATAGTTAATTCATAAATCAGTCATTTGCCAAAAAAATCCATTCGCATAGCAATTATAGATAATAGATATCAATTTGCTAAGTCAAATCATTGAGTTTCTCCAAGTCATCATTCCACATAAATGCTTTCACTTATCCTGGTATAATAATATGATAATTCATATAATAATAATGTATTCCCTCGATTCCACATATATGAAAAAAATAATATGTGTATGGAAATTGATTCAACTTATAAATGAGTCGTTGTTATATACAACTTGGTAAAAATGTTTTTATATGTAGTCCAAACAATAATTTATATGGTTTAAATATTCAATCTACTATGACAATTTATTCAAATAGCTATGAATGTATACTCTTTTGGTTCACATTAAAAATGCCATACAAGTTTGTGTATCTCGTAGTGTTTAGTTTGACCTCAATATGTGTGTGTGTGTGTGTGTGTGTGTGTGTGTGTGTATTTATGTATGTATACTGTTTTGGTTCACATTAAAAATGCCATACAGGTCTGTGTATCTCGTAGTGTTGAGTTTGACCTCAATATATATATATATATATATATATATATGTATGTATGTATGTATGTATGTATGTATGTATGTATGTATGTATGTATGTATACTATTTTGGTTCACATTACAAATGCCATACAAGTCTATGTATCTTGTAGTGTTTATTTTGACCTCAATATATATATATATATAGCGAGTTCTTATGTATTTCTTTATACATCAAATATAAATACATCCAACAAATACACAATTGCATATTTAGACAAACATATAAATACACAAAATTGAAGTACATTACCTACCTGATAGATGGTGCTTGCGTTCATTTGATTTCATGTCTTCTCTTCTCCTCCAATCTCCCCTCTCTCCTTTATATTGCCTCCGTCTTCTATGCTTCCCCCTTCTCTTTATTTTTATCCCTTTTTAAAATGGAAGACATTTTTGTTTTTGTTTTAAAAGAATAACTTTCCATTATATTTATTTCTTTATTTGTTTGAGCTCCTTTTTACATACATAATTAGTTTTTGTTAAAACTTGCCTTTTTATTAATTTTATTTTTATCTAACTTCTAAATCTGTTATGCTTTCCAGAATATCTTTCTTTTAAAGAATTCTTCTCTTTTTTATTTTTTCCTAATATTAAATTTCATAAATTTTATTTTGACATTAATTATAAAAACCAGTAAACTCACTAATTTAATTAGCATCTCCAAATGCCATAACAATTTAATGATAAATTCATAAACTAATAATCCAAATTTAATTTAACTATGAAAATTATGTTTCTAATAGCATTTAATGATAACACATGCAATTCATGCAAATTGAGCTTCATAAATCTATTAACTATGATAGTAAACCATGAATAAATGACTATCTAATGCAAATGGCATTAAAAACACTATGTTAACCATTTATTATGTGTTCTAACATGTGCTAGTTAAAGTGGTATGTGCAAGGTTGTAGATGGTTTCTCTGTCATCATCCAAAATTTTGATCTATATCACCCTCTCTGACTCTCTGATGATGTTCTTCCTCTATCATGCTCTAAGGAAATGAGTTATCTTAGATCAACCTCATAACAGTAAGTAGTTAAAGCATAAAATCATGATATGCATACATCATAAATATAACTAGAATAATGAATCAACATAATCATAATGTATACATATACACTACAACTAACTCATAACAATTTAACCATGTAACTTAAGCAATATCTTATTGTCCCATAATATCATATATCTCAAAGCTTAGTTTAAAATAACCAAATCAAGTTTGTCAACCATAAATATCCATGGATAATCAAATAGTTTGCTTAGCGGGGAATCATGATGTAACATTTTATCTCTCCTTTGTGTCACTCTCTTTCCCATGTTCCCCTTACATTTTGGTGTTTTTTTAAAACCATGTGTGTGTGTGGTCATTTTTTCCAAAACCACGATTGTAAGTTTTTTGTGGCTTTTTTTTGTGTGGATCCTTTTAACCTTCCTTTAGCTCCCCTAATATTTTTAAGTCATTTTATCAATTATTTTGTCTATTGTGTGTTGGCTTACATATCATTAGGGTCATAATTTGAATTCCATAAGTTTATAGGTATATAGGTGCATTGGCGCATTTAGGACATGAAATAAAAACTATATAGAGATACATACCATTTAAAAGATATTATTCATGAATTCAAAGCACATAGAAAAGGAACATATTTGAAACATTTATTTATTTATTGAGCATCTATTCTAGTAGAAAATATCATATAAAGTAGACATTGCATTACATTAGAATTTCTAGTTGAAGCATTACACATGGTATGCTATTTTTGATATAGTACATTATTGTGGGTTGAATTTTAATAAATATTTATTTATCAATTAAGCACTAAAATAATTTTTAAATCAAAAATAAAGTTTCCCATTAATTTGTCATAAATACATTGGTGTTTGTGCCATTCAATAGAAAATGTAGATGTAAAATTTTTCCTATAATTAATTGCAATTAACCATATCAGATTTAAATTACATAAAGAAGTGTTCCTAAAGTAATAATAATACACAATTGGAGGTTTTCTAAGAATATATAGTTTCAAGTGGGGTAAACACACATATAGTATAGTGCAAGTTTCGACAACAAGAAAAAAAAGACTCGTAACTATTTGTATATAAAAATTGCTCGCATATAAGTTGATTATTTTTTGAATTTAAAAGTGCTTTATCTGAGCTTCAAATAGATACATATATGTTAGAGTAGGAGCAAGTAGAATTTTGATTTTAATCCCAACATATCGGAAGAACAAATATACATAACTATTCTTAATCTCTTCTTACAAATGCATCTCATAATACAATACTCTTCGTATACAACATCAAAATTCATCCACCCATGCCAAAATAAAAAACAACGCTACAATTTAATCCCACTTGTAACTTTGACCTTTCTTCTCATTCTCTAATATACACCATTTTTGGTTTATTATCTGCTTACATCTCTCCACTCTATACAAGCATGGTCAACTTGAATGGGATTAACAACAAAAAAAATCATTTGTATTCAAATTAATGTTTTCGTATCCTCAAGTCCCTTTCATTTATTATTTTTATGTTTGAAATTTTAAATAGAATATAGGCCACTTAGTGACTACCTAATCCTATAATAGTAATATTATTCTATTATATATATTTTTTAATGGTTTGAAATTATGTTACATGTTTTCTTTGAGAATGTTTAACGAGCTTCTAAATTGATTGATTTTAGTTAAAGAATCAATCAATTTTTTAAATATTTAAATATTATTTTTTAATATGAATTTATATAATTGATTGAGAGTGTGAGCCATGCTAATTTATGAGTGTGATCACTTTTTTATATTAATGTGGGTAGAAAGGTGATTAATGTTTTCAGTAAAATCCCATAATTTAAGTCAACGAGAGAATATGGTACTGCATTTGCATTCGTGTCATAGTCAGACTTGAAAGGGATTTAATTAACATTTTCATTTGACTCCCAATTTTTCAATCAACACAGTTAGTCAAGATAACAATGGTCTAAGACCATGTAAAACTAAATGTTGGTGATAGTGTGAATTTAGCAAATCTCTTTCTTTTTAATTCAATGCACCGTTGTCATGTGCAATCAATGTATCATTCATTACAAAGAGAAAGTGAAATTGTTATCCAACATGATTCCTATCACAAACCATTCATGTTTTCCCATTGGCTTCCCCAACCAAACCACACACACTTCTCAGTGCTTTCCAAAATAGAGACCACTTTTGTCCATTTTATTTGTTTAGTATTTTCGTCTCCAGTTTTAAAAAATATGATCTCCTCCTCGGATGATATTTCTCATAGGGGTTAAATATCTCAACATGTCAGTTCTATTACGGGCCCTTTTAGATGAAATTTATAAACCCTTGGGTCATTTTTTAATCATGAGCTAGATTAATTTGACTTTAACTAGTCCATAAGATGACCTTCATTGAAATTGATATCATCAAAGATCTAAAGGTGACAATTGGCATTCTAGTGAATATATATCACTTTTCTCATATAATAGTTTATAACAATTTTTGAAATATATGTTTCCATTTTTAATTTTTAGATTTCAAAGTTACATGATTTTTTTTAATTGATTTTTTAGGATAACATTTTAATTTTGACACTTAAAATAGTATTTGAGAAGTAAAATAGTTATCTCATAGTTGAACTCAAAATTATGTGAAGATGTCTAATGTTTTCACTTGATTTTAATAATTTCACTCAGTATGATGTTGTGCTTAATTTTCACATGCGATCACATCATAATCAGACTCAAAATCACATGAGGGTCACAATTTTTCTTGGCATTCTTTTAGTTGTAGTGTCTTAAGGTAAGTTGCAAGTGCCTTTCATCTATTATTTTTTGTTACAAAAATTTATTGGTCAATGAGTTTTTATAAATTAATGCCATGTATTCCTATTTTTTATAAATTAATGCCATGGCCTTCCTTATTGTCAATGTTTCCACTTGACTCCCAAATTTTCAATTTGTCAAGATGGTGATGACGATGGTGATGTTCAGAGTCTGAAAGGATTATTAACCATAATATTTCTTGGCATTCTTTATACTTATTCCTATATGTATTTTAGCTACAAAAATATTAAAAATAGCCATCACAAAATAGAGTATATATTTTCTGAAACCATTTTAGAGTAACATCATATCAGTGAAATGACAACAATCCATCACCATATTAGTGAAATGAAAATTTGAATACAATACCTTGAGAGTCAAGACCATTCCACTATATCTTGATAAAGGGATTACTTATGGTTGTGCTGATATAGATTGTTGTTACTTACCTTGTTGATGTTCAAGAGTGTGCTCTAGAAAATTAAAAAATCTTAATATAAGTTCAAGAGAAAATTAGTGAATTGCCTCTAATGATATGTACTTTTTAGTGCCATTATCTATGCAATTGTAAGTCTCATGGTGTGGGTTAAACATATTTTTAATCTAAAAGGAAACTATAGATTTTAATTTTTCCTAGCGTATTTAGTTTTTTTAACAACATTATTTAATATTCCTCATCAAAACACACAGTAGTTGAAAAAACCTACACATTTAAAACCCTAATTCCCTTCTCCATGCTCCTAATTCACTTCTTTTACAAGGGTTAGTCGATATTCAACTTTGTTTAATATAAATATTATATTATAATAGAATATTTAACTACCTTAATGTTCATTATACTTGAAAATAAATTATGTACAAGAGGAATCAATTTTAACAGTTTAATTGTAAAATAGGAGAAGATTAAACTCGATCTCATTAGGGTTTTATTTGTGTATGATTATTACGTTTACTA